>JAJOHK020001059.1:0-16398 GCA_022457215.2 Leucocoprinus gongylophorus
AGACTTAACAACGTCAATTATTCTTATTGATACTTTCCATCATCTATCATCATCACATCCTTATACTGAACCTCTGAAACATCATTAAGTTCAAGTATCACAACCAGTGAGTATCTTATTTGTGATACTAGCTTCTTTGAGGGTTGGTTTGATTGGATATTCTTGTTCTCCAACCACACATGATCACCAACCTTTAGGCCTTGGGGGTTCCTTCTCTTTTTGTCGAACTGCCGTTTCATGTTCTTCTGGGCTTCTTCCATTGCTTGTGCCGCATGTTCCCAACTTCGTTGTAGACCACTAAGGAATTCTTCTACTTGTGGAATGTCCATTTCCACCATGAGGTCGCCTTTCCAGGGGTGTCTTCCAAAATTTAGTTTGAATGAAGTTCTTCCTGTTGCCACATATTTCTTATCATTGTATTGGAATTCTGCTGCGGCCAACCAATTCATCCAGTCATCTTGTTGGTAATTCACGTAATGTCGTAGGAATGTTCCTATCTCTTGATTGATCCTTTTCGTTTGCCCATCTGTTTGTGGATGGTATGCCATCGATAGTTGTCTCTTTGTTCCCAGTGCCTTTGTGAGTTCTTCCATGAACTTTGATGCAAATTGTGGTCCCCTGTCGATTAGAATCTTCCTAGGAACTCCATGCAATTTCCAGATGTCATCTCTATAGATCTTTGCTATCCCTTCCAATGAAACACTCGTCGTAGTTGCCTTTAATTGAATCATTTTTGTGAACTGATCGACGATGACGACTATTGCATCCATCCCGTTTGACTTTGGTAGTGGTCCGATGATATTGATACTGATTTCTTGCCATGGTCCTTGAGGTATCTCCAATGGATGGAGTTCTCCTGCCTTCTTTTGGTGTTGCACTTTGTTCTGTTGGCATTTGAAACATCCTTGTATGTATTTCTTGACATCTTCCTTTAGTCCTGGCCACCAATAAGTTCTTTTGAGTAGTTCCATCATCCTATGTTGTCCTGGATGTCCAATGTCCACTGGGTCATGGTGTTCCCTAAGAATTTCTTCCCTAAGCTCCCTGCTATTTGGCACATAGATTCTTCCATCCATGTATGCCACTTCATTTTCTTCCCATGCTAATCCATCGTTCTTCTCCAATGCTTGAATGACTTCCTTCTCCCTGGTGTTGTTTTTTCGAATTCTCTTGATTATGTTGCTCTCTTCTGTCCTTACTTTTTGTCCCAATATCATAATTCTGGCTGTTGTTCTCCTTGTCCATATTTCGTCCTTGAGTAGTTGTACATCTTTGTTATCCTTCTTTGTGTTGACTTGATCTTTTTGGGATAATATGTCCGCTTTTGTGTTCGTTTTTCCCAGTATGTGTTTAATCGTGAAGTCATAGTCTTGTAATTTCAAATACCATTGAGCTTGTCGTCTATTTAGCTTGTGTGGTTCTCTGAAATATTTGAGATTTTCATGATCTGTCCAGACTTCAAAGGATTCCGCTGCATCCAACAGATACTGTCTCCACTTTGCGAGTGCTTCTACTATTGCTAGTAGTTCCTTGTCATAGATCTCGTAGTTTTGTTCTGCAGTTTGCATTGTTCTTGACAGGAAAGCTATTGGTTTCCACTTTCCATCCTGTTCTTGAGATAATACTCCTTCTATGGCGTGTCCTCAAGCGTCCGTTTCTACCCTGAATTTTCCCTTTCTTCTTGGTAAGGAGAGGACCGGTTGACTTGTAATCTTCTCTTTGAGTTTATTGAATGCCTCCTGATGTTCCTTTTCCCATTTCCATTCTTTCTTGCCCTTTAATTTGTTCAATGGTCTTGCTGTGTGGCTGAAATTGTGGATGAACCGTTGATAGAAATTGGCAAACCCAAGGAAACTTTCAACATCTTTGATCTTTGTTGGTGTTTTCCACTCCTTGACTGCTTTTATCTTTTCCTGTTCCATCTTGACTTGTCCCTTACCAACTTACTACTCCTAGGATTGGAATTTCTTCCATATTGAAGTCGCATTTTGATCGTTTAAAACACAGATTGTGTTTTTCTGCTATCTTCAAAAATCGGATTGTTTGTTCTTCCAATTCTTCCATTGTATTTGCTGGTATGACGAAGTTGTCCATATAGTTTGCCAATACTCCTTCATGAAGTAACTCTTGGAAAATGCTGTTCATCATCCTTTGGAATGTTCCTGGTGAATTGCATAGTCTGAAGTACATCACTCAGAGTTCAAAGAGTCCCTTGTTTATGAGGAATGCGGCCTTCCATTCATCTCCTTCCTTGATTTGTATGTTGTTATATCCCCATATCAGATCTAACTTGTTGAAGTATTTTGCCTCTTTGAGTTTGTCAATTACTTCTCCAATTAGAGGTAGTGGCATTTTATTCTTTATGGTGATCTGGTTTAGCTTCCTGTAGTCTTGAACCAATCGTAATGAACCGTCTTTCTTTGGAATGTAGAAGCAAGGTGCCGCATATCTTGACTTTGACTCTACAATGAGTCCTGCTTTGAGTTGTTTGTCCAGCCATTGATTCAATGCTTCTTCCTCTTTTAGAGTTATTGCATAGGCCTTGGCATTAAGTTCTCTTGGCACTTCTTCCGTTAGGTTAATCTCGTGGTCCCATTTGCGTCTCTCTAGTAGCTTCTTGAATTTCTTCTTGTTAAAGAGATGAGTGAATGGTCGGATGTATTTTGGTAGGTCCTCTGGATTTGTCTTGTCTGGTTCTTTTCCGATTTTGCTGTTGTCCTGTTCTGTGTTGCCCATTACTGTTTCCTTTGTCCATCTGGAGTTGAACTGTATATCTTTGTACGTCATTGTACAGTTGCCTGGACATCTTGTGAACTTGATGGTGCTGTTTTTCCAATTGACTTCTGGATTGTATTTAACCAACCAGTCATGTCCCAAAAACATGTCCATTCCGTCTAAGTCTGTTACTGCCGCTTCTAGTACCTCTTTGTGTCCATTGATTTCTACTTCCAGAGGTGCCACTTTGGTCACCTCTCCGTTCTTCATTCCATCTGCATTAAACACTTTGAAAGAGAAGTCGATCTTCTTAGTTTGGATCCTTTTTTCCTTGACCAGTTGTTCGTCAATTCCTGTGTGGGTACACCCGGAATCCACTAGTGCTTTTATTTTCAGGTTCTTGCCATTTTTTGTCTTGACTTTTGCTTGCACGTTAAGTTCCCTCTTTCCCTCGCTGGTTCGGCGATTCGGAATAATGTATTTATTCTGGGACTTTACATGGGAGATCTCTTGTACTGTGCCTACTCAAGATCTTCGCCAAAACCCTGCTCTTTGTTGTTTTGGTTTTCTTCATCTGATTCTTCTTCTCATATCTTGCATTTCTTCATAATCTGCTTTCCTTTGCAATCTCTAGCAATATACCCTTTCTTTTCGCATTTGAAGCAGGTCCTTGTTTTGCATTCTTTCTTCTCTGATCAGCATTCCTTTGCCATGTGTCCATACTTGTTGCAATTGAAGCACTTTGGCTTCCCATCTTTGAAGTTCTCGTTGGACTTCCTAATGTCCATAGGTTGTCCTCTACCACCATAAGTGGTTCCTGTTCCTGTCTTGTAATCGTGTCTTCCCTCTGTGGACTCATATCCTTGTCCCACTGATGTAATTGCCACTTTCCACTCCTTGAGTGTCTCTGGCATTGCTATGGATGGATAACCCAATATCGTCTTAATTATATCTTGCCGTACATTCTTCTTTAACAGGAAGATGGCATGAAGCTCATCTATGTCTGCCTTTGTGGCTAGTGCTTTGAACTCTATCATAAAGTCCGCTGTATTCTTCTTTCCTTGCTTGAAGGTCTCGATCTTCCATTCGGCGTCCGCTGCTTTGGACTTATCGCTGAACGTTGTCTTGAACTCTTTCACGAACTCATCCCAATCCTGGGTGTTGTTGTCTTCATCAAACTCATCAAGTTTCTTCTGTGCGTATATTCCCGCTACACCTCCCCTGAGGCGAGCTAGGATCGCTGTGATCCTATCATTCATTCCATTGACTCTGTTGCTTTTGAGGAACAATTGGATTCCTCTCCACCAGTCTTCAAACTTTGACCGGTCTCCATCAAACCACCCTGGGTCTGGTACCATACTCTTTGGCAATCCTGCCTGTATGTTCTCGCTGACTGCTGCAGCTGTTGCTGGTGCTACTGATATCTCAGTGTCTGTTCATTCGTATTCTTCCATTGAGGCTTCTTCATTGATCTGTAAAGATCCCAGTCGTTCCGACAATGCCTCTATATCGTTGATTCTTCTTGAACCCGTCTTTTATCTTCCCGACAGATAATGCTGTCTCGTTTTGTTCGTAGGTTCATTCTACTGCACCTCTCTTGCAAGGTGAGCTCGTTGATGCTTTACCAAATGTAATGACCTTAAGCTTGAGCTCAGGTTGTAACTAAGGCAAAGGCTTGAGAAAGTATAAGGGAGATTGTAATTGGTAAAGCGTAAGGATACAGAAATGTATCTACGCTATATATATGACTATGAAGTAACTACACGATAAGACCATGAGGCATAGTACATGAGGGAACAAGATGGAGAAAATGAGGAGTAGATTAGGTTACAATACTTACCACATGAGGCGTTGACTGAGACTACTTTGGCGCAGCTGATCATTGTCGTCATACCCTTTACCCATGTCTATGTTGACTCCAGGAGGCATCGATCGTAACAGTTGTCCCATTATCTAACAACACCTCCACCGTTATCCCCTCCTATGTGTCAATTCTCTCCAGCCCAATTTTAACTATCACTTCTCTTAATGTTCTCCCTTCCATTTTTGTTACTTCCACTTTCTTATTTCCCTCTGATTTCAATGTACCAGCATTTATTTCCATAGCTAATACATTAAATTTATTATAAGAACCTAGTCAAGAGACTCTAGGTTCTCCATCTCTTTTAAATTGTTCAAGTATTCAAAATTTCCCTCTCTTCTTTCCCCATACTCTAGTCTTCTCTCTTCTATCACCCTTCCTCTCTGCCCCCTGTTTCTGCAGTGTCAGGCCATATGCCTGAATCCTCTACAAGTATAACAATTCCTTCTTCTATCTACCTCCATTGCATAAGGGTCTCTCCTAGAAGCCCCTATCCCCTGTCCTTGTCCTCTTACCATTATCGCATTTATTCTCTCCACACCTTCCATTGGAGCAGGCTCTGTTGTTGCCTGCTGAGGAGATATTTGCCTTCTTTGTCATACTAAGAGTCGTGACAATATTTGTCGTTGCTCCTATTTAGGAGCTCTTCCTCCCTATTCCTTTCATTCTCTCAGCCTTTCTTCTTCCCTTTTACTCTCTCTCCAATTTTGGTCTAGGGCTGTTGCCCTCCTGTACCATTGTTCAATGGAGCTGGGTTGATTCTTGGCCTCCATCAACTTCCTCTGTATTACCCCATTCATTCCTCTCTTGAATTCTTCTACTAGCGGTCGTCCTTTGTACCTGCTTCTCCTTGCTGCCCTCTTGAACTCTTGCACAAACTCTTCCATCATTCTCCCTTCTTGTTCCAGCTTTCTCAACTCTGCTACTTTCACTGATTCCTCTTCTCCTCCTTCAAACTCTTTCTTTAAGGTTGCTAAAAATTCCTCTACAGACTTGTACTCAACTTCTCCTGATTCCAATTCCTCCATTATATTCTCCTTCCATACATCTACTGTTTCTCCCTGTACATATGATAGGATCCATTGGACCTACTCTTCTACTGATTCCCCCCTCAACTTCATTCTGAGATATAATTTGCATGCCGATATAAATCCTATAACCTTCAATAACATGCCATCAAAGATTTGGGGTTTTGCCACCTCTGTGGTCTCTCCTCCTCCTCCTAACAGGGTCTGGATCTGCACCTGCATTGCCGCCAATTGCTCCTGCTATTGTCTGATAATTGTTTGGAAATCGAGTTGACTTATACTGCGATAGGGTAGGGGAGAGTCAATGGGTGATGGTGATATTGATTGTGGTGGTGGTGTAGGTAGTAGTAATGTGTATAAGGGAAGCATGGAACCTGTGCTGGTCTCACCTTCTGATTCGTACTCTGACAATGAAAAAATCTCAGTAGATAATAGCAGGCACTCTTCTTGTTTTGCCTATACTGTCTATTAACTACCTCTTCCTACTTACTACTTCCCTAAGAAAAACTACACACTTTTGGTCTAAGAAGACCATTCTACTCTAGACAGTTGTTTTAAGAACACACTGCCATTCTTCTACATAGACAAACCACAAATAGGTCTGTAGCACAAGGCTGATAATTGAAAGGGTAAAGAACATATCCACACATGGTAATACATCTGAAGTGCACCAGTGGGCTTTGATGCAAATGGATGCTAGGCTTCTCCTACCTAACTAGTATTCTCTTTTAACCTAGGGCCTAGCTATATCTTCTTGACTAAAAAGCAGTGTTGCCCTTCAGTCGAGGATAAGTAAAGTGTAAAGTGTAAGAGGGTCCTGTACTGGATGGTTTGAAGAAAGGTGATTGAGTTCTAATGTTATAACCTGAGAACCTTAGAGTGGATTCAAAGGTCAAACTCTTATATTGAGAAAACATAAGAGAACTTGATAGAGAGCTCTTTACAAAATAGTCTACCTTATATACTTGTGTAGATGGTCTGTGCTAGCTACTGTGCATCCTACCCTAAAAGACCATGTATAAAGCATGAGGTCAACATGTAGTGTCTATGTCATATGATATCACTTTGTTCCAGAACCTTCTACTCTCTTCTCTCAAGTTCCATGATCAATGTTGTGACCAATCACTTCTAACCCTAATCTCAGAGTTCTAAAAATAGAAAAATAAAAAATAAATCAAAAGAAAAATAAAATAAGAAAGAAAATAAAAAAAGAACTAAGTTCATATTCTTCGATTTTGACATTGAACCTTAAAGGGAGAAACTTTCTAGAATTACTTGATAGTGATCAGAATTCTATCAAGCTGTCTACTATCAAAGGTAGTCCTTGACTGCAACATTTTGGCCATTCTAACTCATTGTATACTAGAGCTACTAGAGCCATCATCAATTACACTTCTATTGGTAAATATTGGCTAAGGTTTTTCTCTAGAAAAGAATTCTCATTTCCATTCAGTTTATATCCTATTGAATCTAGGCAACATATCTTGTATAACTGCAAGAAATTCAACAACTATTGAAACTCCAGAAGGGATACTATAGTCCATTTCTCGTTATTCCTTGAACTTAATAGTAATGCTTTCTCTTTTGGATAAGGTGTTGCTACTTTATCTTACATTTAGCATAACATGTCTCATTATCTATTATTTCTTTCCTTTTCCTTTTCTTTTCTTTTCTCTCTTCTCTCCTGTTGGTTCAGTCTCTATATACATAGTTACAGAGTAGCTACCATGGTCTGCCCTCATGCTCTGTGTAATAAATTGTTGATTTAAAATCAAAAAAAGGTATATATACAAAAGAGTAATAGTCTATACACAAGCTGTTTTCATCATATGATCAAAATGTGTACTTGATGGGGGCTATCATCTGTTATAGCAGATGTCAGACTAATTTTAGCAGGTAACTAATTATGTCACTATATTGATATGCTTGTATTTCCATAAATACTTATTGCTATAAAATATACTATATATCATCAGAAACAGTTTGATGAGTACTTTCCAATGCAAGTTCAATCATGTAAATTCATCTAGCAGTTTATGAGATAATAGCTAATAAAACTTTTACAGTTACTAATGGCCTGATATCTCAGTTGTTTATTTTTTCTTTTGTACATCTCACATATTTACAGATAGCCCTCATTTGGAGCTTTTCAGCACAACTTGGTTTATGAAAATCAGTCCACTGGTTGTGGAGATACAAGCTGAATAAAGGTTGTGATATCCTTTTAGTAATCTGGAACATAGGATCTCCTTCTGCATAAAAGATGTATTCCTTTGTTAATTTCTAAATATCCTTGTCATTTACAAAATCTGAGTCAACAAAACCTACAGGCTAAAGACATACTTCTTTATAATAAATGATACCATACTCTGATATGTCCTTCACATATGCTAATACATATTTCATGGCTTTCTAGTATATATGACTAGAGTTTGATGCAAAACACAAGAGTAGGTTGATAGCAAATAAGAGATCAGGTTGGGTACCTACTTGTAACTATATCAACAATCCTAATATCTCACAGTAAGGGATTTTCTCCATTTCTGCAACTTTCTTCTCATTGGAAGATGAGTCATTTATTAACAGGGATGTTCCAACTGAAAGTAGAATTAATCTAGGTTTACAATTAGCTATACTGAAATTTTCCAACATTCTTTTTGCATATACTCTCTAAAATATCCTAATCTCTTTATTTGTTCTTTTCACTTTAATACCTAGTATATATTCTACCTCTGATATTATCTTTACTTCAAAACAATTTTTAGCTCCTGTTTTGTCTTACTAGCTTTCATTTGATAATTCACTTATATTATTGTCTATATATGTATAGACAATCATGAATTTTCCATTAGAAATATGTCATATTCTAATAGTAGGTTCAGCTCAAAACTGTTATAGCTTGAACGTGTGGACAGACTTTGGCTAGGGTTAGGGTTAGCCGGACATAGATTAGATAGTATATTATTAGTCTACAACGGACATAGGGTTAGGAGATAGGCACATGACCTGGAAGTCATGTGATAGGCTGGAATAGTCTAGAGCAGTCTGGAAGGACTTAGGGTCTAGAAGGATTGGGAAGAGTTTAGAGATGGAGTTAGGGTTAGGAGATGACATCAAGGGACATGGGTTCCTCATGGTGTGCACATGTACAGCAGAGATTAAAGGTATGACGTCAGGGCACATGTAGGAAGCATGGTAGCCTTAAGGAAGACGCAAGGTGGATGAGTAATGGACATGAGGTAGCGGCATGGACTTAAGGGCCAGATAGATATTGTTGTAGCACGGACCAGGAGCCATGTGTATATATAGTAGATGAATAAAGCAAGGGCTCCTTGTCAAGTTCTCTTGTAATTCCCCACTCTTTACTTGATAGCCCTACTGAGAGCTTTGCTCGTTGTGAGATCATTTGTCCTTGAGTGACGAGTGGTTGCTACAACAAAAACTAACTATGCCCTAGCTCTTTGTATGTTCAGCTCAATGTTTTAAACTAGTCATGCCTTTCTTGTATTGTTTCATATAAGGTTTTACAGAGTTTTCAGACTTTTTCTCTTTCTCTCTCCTCTACAAAACCCTCCAGTTGCTTCATATAAATGTCAATTGTCAGAATTAAAGATAGTAAACTTTACTTATTTTTCATTTTCTTATTTTCAATTTCTTTCTCTTTTTTATTTTTCAAACTGAGGAAAAGGGGTTAGCATGATGTCACAAACTGTCACATGTCATGGTCACACAATCACATATCACAAAGAATATCAAAGAAGGTCCTAAAACAATGATATTATACAACATGTATTACATATATTAACCTTAAGGCAAATGTATGCTCTTTAGAGTAGGCTAGGTTTAATGTAGTACAGACCATTAGCCCAGCATATCCAAGGTAGAAAGATTGTACTTAGAAACTCCATCAAGTCCTTTTATATAAATCCTATACAAGATTCTTCTTTTAACTAGTTACTAAGTCTTAAATCATAATATTAATGTCAATGTCACTATTCAGATAAGTGTTGTGGCAACTACCTGTCACAGTTGGCAGGTAGGACTCCACTAGCAATAACTCACACAGTAGGAATTAAAGTAGTGGGGAATCACAAGAGAACTTGACAAGGAGTCCCTACTGTATTGCTATCCTATATATATCTTTTACAGGTAGTCCATGCTACAACTACCTACTTTTGCCCTAATGTCCATGCATTGTCCATGAATGCACCAGGTATACACTATGTAGTAGCAATGCAGTGAACATACTCCTTAATGTCATTCATCTAGACTACTCCAGCCCACTCTAGTTTGCTCTAGGCCTATGACATCATGTCATGTGACTTCCTAGTCACATGCCTTCTCTTATTGTAGACTAATATATACTACTGTTCTGTTTTATCTTATCTAAAAGTCAGTCCATACTTTATCATCTTATAATAGTAAGCAGCCATAAAGTCCAACAAACAGAGATAAAAGTCTACTGAGGCAACCACTACTAGTAGAAGGCAAAACAACTCCTGCATACATCTTATCAAAGTCAACACTCTACACCTGTATAAACCCCTATACAACAATCCAAATCTTCTAATCACTAACCAGCCTCTTACTATCAAACTTTGGAGCAAAAACCCACTTTGATCCTATCACATTTCTACTATCTAGCCTTTCAACTAGGTCATATATGCCTCTTGCTTTCATCACATTAATCTCTTTCAACATCAGTCTAACCTAAGCTTTAAGTTTCTGCATAGCCTTCTTACCACAAAATAAACTACTTACTTATTTGTGATATCTAAACCTTAGGTGTACTCTTAGAGGTTTAGGAGTGATTCAGAAGTTCAATAATGATAACAATGATGATTAAGATCAATACAAATAATAAAGAATAAAGATTGATATTATTAAGTCTGAGATCTAATCCTCAGATACAGAAGTATATATATAAAAAAGTAATAGTCTATGCACAAGCTGTTTCCATCATATGATCAAAACTTATACTTGATGGGAGCTATCATCTCTCATAGCAGCTATCAGGCTAATTTTAGAAGGTAACTAATTATATCACTGCATTGATATGCTTGTATCTCTATGAATACCTATTGCTATGAGATATACCATATATCATTGGAAATAGTTTGATGAGCACTTTCCAATGCAAGTTTGATTATGCAAATCTGTCTGGTCATTCATGAGATATTAGCAAACAAAGATTTTTTAGTTACTGATGACCTGATATCTTGGTTGTTTGTTGTTTCTTTTGTACATCCCACAACTGTGCAGATAATCTTCATTTGGGGCTTTCCGGCACAACTTAGTTTGTGAAGATTGGTTTACTGGTTGTGGAGATATAATCTGAATGAAGTTTGTGACACTTCTAGTATATCTTTAGTATATGTATATGACCTACTATAATTACAAAAGCCCCAAAAATTCTTTTTTTATATACCAGACACTCCTATGACTCAATTTTTCTTTTCAAAGGCTTAGAATCAAATCTTAATTTTCTCACTACTACTGGCAAGTTTTCTTCAGCTATTTCTTATTCTATATTCTTAACTCTTCCAACCTCTTCAGCAACTTCAATCTCTATCAAGTTCTCTAATGCCATCACATTACTACTATCATTAATATCATCTTGCCCATCAGTACTCAATCCCTCTCCAAGATTTGTTAATTTATTCATTGTTGCATTATCTATTATTGTATTCATTTTCTCTTCTGATATTTGTATTCATGGTAGATCTACATTATCATTCCACTCAGCATGTTCTGTACCCTTTATGTAATTTGTTCTCTTCTTCTCAAATATGATGTTTTGGGCACTATATGCTATTCCTGTTGTATAATTCAAAAGTTTATAGCTCTTCCAGCTAAAGTATTTAACCAGAGTAAGTTTAGTTGCTCTTGGTTTGAGCTTCAAGATGTCCAGCTTAGCAGGAATTTTTATATAGGCTGTTGATCCAAATAGTCAGTCATGTGACACACTCTACTGCTTTCCAAACTATATTTCAGCTAAAATAATGTCTGAACAACAATATGATAGTATTAAGTTCCAAAGGTAAACAGTAATATATATTGTTTCTAGCCAATATTTTGTTGGCAGTCCTGAGTCCACAAATATTATATGTGCAGCATCTAGAATTGTTCTCATACTTCTTTCTACTGTCCTATTTTGTTCATGAGCATATGTAGTTGTGAACTTAGTGATAAAACCCTTTTCAACACAGAACTTCTCTTACAAATGATTGTTCCATTCTTGTTTTCAATTAACTCTGATCCTCAGAAGCTTCTTGTTATGTCTTTAAGACTCAGAGTTAGAATCAAAAGCTAACTACTGTTGGTCCATGCTCTACTACTTTAGCCTACCCTTAATGACTATATGTTATCCTTAAGGCCAACATGTGTGAAACATGCTGTATAGCATCATTGTCCTAGATTCTTCTATATCTTTCCATTATGATCATGTAACTTGCATAACTGTGACAGTGTCATGTGATATATGGCATCACCCTCATCCCTACCCCCAAAGAAAAGAAAAGATAAGAAAAAGATAGTGAAAACAAAAATAAAATAGAAATAGAAAAGAAAAGTAGAGTCCACCTTTCTCAAATCTAACACTTCTAACCTGTCTGCTTCTCACTCTTGGCAATGTATGTTTTCAACATTCTTAGTGTGTTCTTAGCTGACTTCTTTCTTAAAAATTCTATAGTTTGAAAAGATGATACCCCATCTATCAAAAGTATAAAGTATCAAGACCTACTAGCTGATGTGATGGGAGAGAGCCCTCACAAGTAAATATGAATACATTCCATTACTCTTATCTCATAAACCACATCATTATCATATAGTAAGTTATATATTTTTCCAAAAACACAGTCCTCATAGATACTCTTTAAACTATAGTTTCTAACAACATCAAGTTCATCAACTAGCCCCTTTCTCACCATATTCCTAATAGCATCTATCCCAATATATTCAAAACAGAAATGCCAGATATTCATTGGGACTGGCTCCCTCAATAATTTTGTAAGGAAAACTTCTAGAACATTTACCAGGTAAAGTTCATTTATTCTAATTCCCTTGATAGCAGTGTTTCTATCTGGAAAGCAAACAACCACTGCATTTATACCAAAAGTGACATTAAGTCTTTCAGCACAAATATAAACCTAGTATGTATAGAACATTTTGTAAAGTAAGATCTACCTCCTAATTCATCTCCTTTTATCCACCTGAACCCACATTCTCATTGTCTCTTGCCCAGCAATCTCAAAGCTTGTTCCTCTTCCAGCCATTCATCCAAAAGTTACTTAATAAAATCATCCCTTTAAACAAAATAATAGTCTGTAGCTCTAGAATCAATAACTGTACTTACTCCTTTTCTATAGTTCTCCTTCTCTAAATCAGACACTGTATCCATCAATACAATAGTGTCTCTTGACAACTCAACCATTATATTAAAAGCAGCTGCATCTCCATTATTTACTGTATTAAAAAACTATGGATGGCAACTTTATATATTCTACTAGTAGTGTTATGGACTAAAGCCCTTAGGGTTGGACAATAGAATAACTCTTGTATTAAGTAACATAAGAGAACTCGATAGAGTTCCAAGTACAGAGTAGTCTACCTTATATACTAATCCCCATGGTCCATGCTAACTACTGTGCACCCTACCCTAAATGACCATGAGTAATACATGAGGCCAACATGTGGTGTCCATGTTGTATGATGTCACTTTGTTCTAGTTCCTTCTACTTCATTCTCCTAAGTCCTGTGATCAGTCTCGTGACTACGCCATCAAGTTGTGACTGATGTGACAGCGTGACTGATAACCCCTAACCTGAGTTGTTCTAAAAATAGAAAAGAAAAGCAAAAGAAAGAAAAAATAAAAGAGAAAATAAAAATGAACAAAGTCCACCTTCGGCAATCCTGACATTACCCCCCCTTTAAGGTTTCTCCTCTGGAGAAACTCTCCAATCTCTTCCTCTCATCTTTTCGTACTCCTCTTCCATTTGTTCTTCCCTTCTTCTCAAATACCCGTCTTCATTGCTCTGTCTATCCCCCTTCCACTTCTTCCAATTTTTTTCCAATTTGTTTAGATATTCCTCCTCGAATCTTCGATCGTCCCACCCATACAGCAACTTTGCCATATACTTCCCTGGTAATTCCATCCTTTTGTATTCTCCCTCCTCCTTCACTTGTCATCTTACTTCTACTTCCCCCTGTTCAAACTCTTCAATTAACTCCGCTGCATTTTCTAAGTTTTCTTTCTTTTCCCAAGTATCTCTTTCTGCTGTAAATCCTTTCCACCATACTAAATACTTCTCTACTCCTCTTATTTTCTTCTTGTTTAATATCTTTTCAACCTCCCATTCTTCCACTCCTTCTATCTCCACCGGTTTCCCTTCCTCCCTCTTTTGTCCCTTAACTTGTTCCTTATATCTTACTATCCGGCTCACATTTACTACCGGATGGATTCTCATTGAACTCGGCAATCATAATTTTACTGCGTTTGACGATACTACCTCTTCTATTGTATAAGGCCCCACATACCTCTCTGTCAACTTCTTGCTTGGTCTTTCTTTGAACACTAAGTCCTTAGTGCTCAACAATGCCCGATCTCCCTTCTTCCATACTTCAGCTTCCTTTCTTCCCCTATCTGCATACCTCTTCATCTCTTCCTGCATTTTCCTCAATGCTGCCTCTGCTTCCTCATGCACCTTCTTCATTCTTTCCACAAATTTCATTGCATTCTCCACTTTTCCTTTTTTTCTTATGTCTCCCCCCATTCTCAACTCCTTTCCATAATTTGCCATAAACAGTGAAACTTTGGTCACTGTATGAATCTTATTATTCACCGCGAACTCAGCCATTGCTAACCACTCCAGCCAATCCTTCTGCCTATGTTCAATAAAGAACTGGAGATATTGTTCCAGTTCTTGGTTCATCCTTTCCATCTGCCCATCTGTCTGAGGGTGAAATGCCGTCGACAACTTTGTCTTGATCCCCAACATCCTATTCAGCTCCTTTGTCAACTCTGCCACGAATTGAGGTCCTCGATCCGATACTACACTTTCCGGCAACCCATGTAATTTCCACACGTTGTCCCAGAAAAGTCTCGCCAACCCTTCTGCCGATGTTCCCTCCGTAGTTGCCACAAAATGTGTCATCTTTGACAACCTATCGCACACTACCAATATCGCATCCTTCCCTGCTACTACCGGCAACTTTGTAATGAAATCCACAGTTAATTGTGTCCACGTTTTATGTGGTACTTCACTTAACTTCAACTTCCCTGCTGGTTCTTCCGTCCTATTCTTCATCCTCTGGCATAAATCACATCCCTCCACGTACTTTCCAACGTCCCTAGTTACTCCAGGCCACCAATAATTCCTGGTCACCAACTCCACTGTTTTCCACCTTCCTCCATGTCCTGCTGCTGGTACATCATGGTGTAACCCGATCACCTCAGCCCTCAGTTCCTCATCCTTCGGTATGTACACCTTCCCTTCCTTCAGCACTAACTCCCCTTCTATCTTCCATTCATTTCCCCGTACCTCCTTCACTCCCGCTTTCTTCATCTCTTCTACTACTCTAACTACATCCTTGTCCTTACTTCTAGCCTTTTTTATTTTTTCTAATAAATCTACTTCTGGTCCTTCTATAACTACTTCATACATACTGCAAATCCAGTCATCCTTAATAAGTACTTGGTTCTCGTTGTCCTTGTCCATACCTACTTTCCAGTCTGCTCTCCTACTAAGTCCATCTGCCATCCCCATTTTACTACCTGCTACATGCTTTAGGGTAAAATCAAACCTAGACAAATATAAGGCCCATCTTGCCTGCCTTTGGTTCAACTTTTGCGCTTTCATAAAATATTCTAAATTCTTATGATCTGTCCAGATCTTGAATTTAGTCTGTGCCCCCTCTAACAAGTGCCTCCATGCCTCTAATCCCCTAATTATTGCTAGCATTTCCTTATCGTGAATTTCATAGTTTCTTTCTGTTTCATTCAATTATTTGGAAAGAAATGCTACCGGCCTCCACAGTCCATCTTCACATTCCATCGATAACACCCCTCCAGTTGCATAATCCGACGCATCCACTTCCATCCTCATTTTTTTATCTATATCAGGAGCTGCCAATACCAGCTCCTTAGTAAACCTCCCCTTCAACTTCTTGAACGCCTTCTCCTCTTTCTCTGTCCACTCCCACTTTTTATCCTTTTTCACTAAGTCGTGTAATGGTCTTGCCACCGTTGCAAATCCTTCTATAAACCAGCAGTAATAATTTGCCAGTCCCAAGAATTTCTGAACGTCCTTGACACATTGTGGCGTTGGCTACTCCAAGACTCCTTTTACTTTCCCCTCTTCCATCTTAATCCCCTCCGGTCCTATTACTACACCTAAAAATTCTACCTCCCTCACCCTCCACTTGCACTTTTCTGGCTTCACATACAAGTCATTTTCCTCCAACCTCCTAATCACTTCTGCTACCAGCTCATCATGTCCTTCCTCTTTCTCCGTCCCTACAATTACATCATCAATAAACACCGCTACCTTTCCTGTGTTAATCAAATCTCTCAGCAATTCGTTCATCATAGCTTGGAATATGGCTGGAGAATTTGTCAACCCAAAAAACATTACAGTCGGTTCAAACGACCCTTCCGGCGTCGTGAATGCAGCCTTCCACTCATCCCCTTCCTTGATTCTCACATTGTTGTAACCCCACCTTAGATCCATCTTCGTAAACACCTTCTTCGTTCCAATGTTCTCCAAGACATCCGAAATCAAAGGGAGTGGATAGTTA
>JAJOHK020001060.1:0-16385 GCA_022457215.2 Leucocoprinus gongylophorus
TGAGATATTAGCAAATAAAGCTTTTATAGCTACTAATAGCCTGATATCTCAGTCATTTGTTGTTGCTTTTGTGCATCCCACACATATGCGGATAGCCCTTATTTAGAGCTTTCCAACACAGCTTAGTTAGTGAAAATTGGTCAACTGGTTGTGGAGACACAAGCTGAATGAAATTTGTGACAGTAGTAAGTCTATAATAACAACAATACAATTAATGTTGGCTAATTGAGTGGCTTGATTGATGCTACATCTAATAGCAAGAAGTTCAGCCTTAGTAGATATGATATTGACTGCATGATGAAGAGTTTTGATAGCTAGATTATTGTGAACATAGATATAGACAATCAAAGTAACAACTTGATTTTTAATGCTCACATTAAATATGATAATTGCTGTTTTTAAATCTAATGCTTGGAGTGTAAGATCACCAAGCTTTCAAATATGTGCTTTTCTGCCTTTCTTGCATTTGTTTGTAGAATGAAAATAAAAATAACTAGAATAAATATCAATTAGTCTGTTTTCAGGCAAAAATTCACTACTAAAGAGATAAAAGAGGGAAAAACTCTGTTAAGTCTATTGTTAGCATCAACAATAGACCTTTTGACATTTAATTACTGTTTAGGAGTTAGCTTTTCAAGTGAAAAACAATGAATACTGTTGTTATCAAAATGTCTTGATTTCAACATAAACTTGAAAATATGATTCATTGGTAGAGACTACATTCTTAATTGGAATCTACCACTAAGCTTTTGTAAGTACAAATGGATTGGGATAAGACTTGCAATGGCTTTAATACTAATTGTAGGAGAGGTATTAAAAGCTCCTAGTATTCAAATGGAAACTCTTTATTGTATTTTCCTAAGTTCCTTAAGAGAATATACCAATAGTGCTTTGTTGTAAAACTATAGTTGAAAGCTATAAAGTGCAATTAGAAGTATGCAGCTTCTATATAAAAGACACTTTTGGGTAGAAATAAGACCTCTTGATAAGTTTTCAAGCAATTTTATGCACTTGATAGTTGATAAAGCCTTGTTCACATAAAATTTGATATGTTGTTATAACATTAGATTTCTATCAAAAATGAATTTTAAATATTACCACATTTTTTTGAGATGGAGAATAGGACTATCTAAAGAAGTAAGATTTAGTAGAGAGGGATTGAACAATCTATATGACTTAGAAAAATGGAAAACGGAAGATTTTCCATATTTAATGACAAGTCTGAACTATTCAAGAAGTGAGAACATGATATGATAGCTACAAAATAAATAAGAGTTTGAAACTATTAAAGATTTATTCTATACAATAAAAAGACCATCATCTATAAAAGAGAGAATGGAAATTGGGATTTTTAGATTTTTAATTCTTTTTTCAAAGATATAGAAAATTAGAGAAAGATATAGAACAGATAAAATAGAAGAAAGGGTAAAACCCTATCCAACACCAATATCAATGTTAAAAGAAGAAGAAAAGAAACTACTTCAAAGATATTTTGTTTTTCTATCTACTAGATAATCTTGGAAGAATATTGAGATTTTGGAATCAAAACCTGCTTTTCCTAATATTAATAGGAGTAAACAATAGTTTAATAAAGGAAAAAAATTAAGCAAAATCAAATGCCAAGGTGCTTGTTGAGAGATTTTTAACTTATCCCACACAAATAAGATGTGTAAGAATAACTCCTGCATCCATAGTAGAACATTATTTCAATCTACCTAGTTAACAAGGATGGATAAAATTCTTTGAGATCTATTAGAATTAAAGTCTTTCACCAATAACTTTCTTGATAAGCTTGTCAAGTGTGTTTAATAGGAAAATGATCTGAACATCTTAGAAGAGTTATACAAAGTCTTGTTAGGCTTAGAAATGATGATAGAATTGGATGTTGACTTCATGGAATATACAAGGCCTTTAGAGTAGGCTGGATAAAGTTGCACACAAACCAACTAGTTAGTGTATATAAAAGGTAGATAATTTGTGCTAGGAACTCTATAAAGTTCTCTTATATTGATCCAATACAAGGTTTACCTTTTAACCCAACTCTAAGGGATTTAAGTAGTAACATTAAAACTTAATAACCCTTCTCTGAGACTGCCCAACACAAGGCCCTCTCAATACTCACTCTCTCCTCATCTTAAGTGTATGACTAGCTTAGATCAATTACTACTAAATTGACCAGATCCTAAGCTTAAGAAAAACCAGCTGCTTGGTATAGGAAGTTGTGGATATCAGTAATCAAACTCAGACTACTGACTAGACATTACTCATCATTTAAGTGGGTGTGGTAGCTAGACTTTCTTCATAGTAGAAGTTTTATGCTGCAGTGTTCTCTTGTAATCTGTACATATAAGAGAATGATGGTCACTCTCAAAGTGCTGCCTAGAATATAATATCTCTTCCTAGAGCAAGATTATTCACACTTAGTAGTTGGTAGACAGATAGTCAGTAGCAAGTATAAGGTGGGACAAGAAGAGGGCCCACTAGCACATACCAAGAATTTTGTTATTGTTAGAATATAAAAGCAAGAGTAAGAACAGCTCTATCTCTTCTCCATTGGTCCCTATTTCCTGCCTGCCTACACTACCACCACTATACATCCACATTGATCAAGCAGCAGTTTTGTGAAAGCAGGTAGTAGTATTACAGGCACAAATAGTAGCAATGGACAGAAGGGCAGCACCCAGACCTAATACTAAGTCAAGTGTAGAAGTGGCCAAGCTACAAATATTCAATAGAGAGATAGGCAAAGTATCTGGATTTTTAATGGTCTGTAGACCATATATTCAGATGAAGATGAGTGGAACATTAGTAGAAGAACAGATACAATGATTATTATTATATATACAGGGAGAATCAGTAGGTATCTAGAATAAAAATGTAATAGAAGATCTAGAAAGTGGAAATATCAAGTATATATTAGTAGGAGATTTCTTGGCAGATTTGAAGATGGAGTTTAGAAGAGGGTTAGTAGAATAGAGAAGAAGAATAATGGAGGAGTTTGTACAGGAATTCAAAAAGACAGTAAGAGGAAGTAGTTTTGAAGAAAGAGTATTGGTAGAAGAATTCAAGCAAGAGATGAATGAGACAATCAGAAGGAAGTTTATGGAGGTAGAGCAATCCCCTTGGACCATCAAATAGTGATATGAAAGAGCTACAAACCTTAACTGATATTGAAGAAAAAGTAGAAAGGAGAAAGAAAGATTGCAAGAAAGAAGAGAAACAGGAGCTTTGTCTCCAAGGTTAGATACAAACACTAATGGGACACAAGAACAATGCATGTTCCAGTCCCAAGTTTGGCCAAGCAGTAGGTGTTAGAGTGACCAGCATAAGTCCACAGAGTTTATAGAGTTTACTCTAGGAAACTCAAGTACACATTGACAATTATGCTGAAGACAATACTTACCTCCAGAAAACCTAAGAGAATAGAATGAGGTCTTCTAGAGGTGACAGCTCTACTAAATATTTCTGGAATATATTTCAATCTAGCAGAACAGTACTAACCAAGCTAGAAATAATAACATCTAGATAGTCAAGCACTCTAATGGAAACATCTAGAACAATATCTATAAATATCAGGCATTTATCTAGTAGCATTTGGAAACATGAGACAATATTCAGGAGAATACTAGTAGAGATTGGAGTTTAATAGGAGTAGTACTAAAGAGAGTTCAACAAATTCTGCTATCTTGTATTAGAGCTCATACTTCACAAACTTCATTGTTGAAGGTTCAGAGTTCATGGTTTGCTATCTCTTTACATCTACTCCTTCCTTAAGATTGCTATAACTTAAAGTAAGCAGTATAGGTCAAAACTTGATGTTTTAGAAGTCTATTACTTAAATAAATCATAAAGCTCATAGATTGAGACAATGGAACTTTGCCACTCTATCTAGTGAAAATACCCCCAAAGAATTCTTCCAAGCTAAATTCATTCTACTTAATTAAGTACTGGTACCTTTTGTAATGTCAATGGCTGTCTAGGATCTTTCCTATCTTACATTCTTCTTATCTATCAATACCAATGGGGTCCAGGAGGGCTTAGAATGTCTTCCAGGTATGGGGTCTTTGGAAGCAGCAGTGTGTCAGAATCATGAAAGTTGGACTTAGTTTTATTTTATTTTATTTTTCTTTTTTATTTTCATTTTCTCTTTGATTTACTTTTTATTTTGGAATTGGGGTTAGAGTTTCACATGATTCAGCACTACACATATGTCACACTCACGAAGTCACACAATTATGTGTCACAATAGAAAATAGTAAAAGATTCTAGAAGAAATGATATTATATAATATCTAACACATATTAACCTTAAGGCAGACACATGGTTCTTTAGAGTAGGCTAAAGTAGTAGAGTACAAATCATTAGTCTTATGTATGTAAGGTAGACAATCCTGTACAGGATTCTCTATTAAATTCTCTTGTATTAACCCTAATACATGGTTCTTTTACTTGACCTACTTTAAGGTCTTATGATTTAATATTCTTTTTGAAACTACCTAGCTCAGGGCCTTTTTCTACTTAATCTGGAATTATGTTAGGATAGAAAACAGCTATACTCCAGGAAAAATCATACTAGAGTCTATTTATTAATTAACTAGAGAAAAATTTAGAAATATTGGAATTAAAACCTACTTTATTTAGAGTTATTAGAAGAAGTTGGTGATTCAAGGAAGGAAAAAATTGAGTAATGTTAAATGCAAGAGTACTTGTGTAAAGGTCTTTTGTCTATCCTGCTTATATAAGATGGATTAAGAAAAGACCAGTATTAGTTGTCAAATATTGTTTAATGCTATTTAGTTGGTTTGAATAAAGAAAATTGGAAATGATCAAGTGAACTTGTAATCTGTTACTAATTACTTTTAGATTAACTTGCCTAACATATTGAGAATAATGATAGGTTGAAAAGCCTTGAGATTATCATATGCTAATTTATTTAGCTTTGCAATCATGATGAATATAAATTTCTTGAAATACAATGGCTAGTAACTGAGATTGGTATAAACATTCATTATATTAACAATAGTAGTAGTACATTTGAAATTTTTTATAACCTCTTTAAGATAATTCCATAAAGTATGGTCTAAACCTAGAATAAATGAACTACTGTACTTTATGGTGGCATTAATAATTTCAGCTTTTATAAATGGAGGCTATTTTATTTTTTAATACATAGGAATTTCATCAAGAAGTTGTATGTTGATGTTGATGGGTTTGTCTTGAATAGTGTTGTATGATTGATGTAATACTTGCCACAAGTTGTCCAGATTCTTATAAGAGAGTCTATTGAATTTAATGGCTTCTATTGTAGGTAATTTCCATTTTTTAGCTCAATTTAAAAGTTCTTTTGTTGGTTGAAGCAATTTCTTGAATCTTGTTGTCAAAAAAGATATATTTGGCTATTCTTACCATCTTCTTGTAGCTAATCCAGTTTATTTCCCTTCTGGACATATGGTATGTTGCTAAATTCCTATTACACTTTTCATTTAACCAAGCTTTAGAGCACTTTGTGATGTTAGCTATTTTAGAATATTTATTCCAAAGATTTTCAGCTATAGAAAAGAATGCTTGAGTTAAATATTCTAGTATATTACTATCAAGAATATTAGTTGTGTTCATGTTGCTTATATTGACCTTAAGCTTATTGATGAATTCTTTTTCCTCTTCACTATCCTTGATAATAGTTTTTTTTCTTTCTTGAACAAATTCTTCTTCAATGATAATAGAAACCAATAGTAGAGCATGATTGGAGGGGCTTCTTAAATTATGTTAAATTCAATGATTGTTAAATCTCTCTAATTTAGCATGGAGAAACATCAAGTCTATAACTAAATTTGAGTTTTGAGAATTGTCCATATACTGAGTAGATACTGGATTAATAGGAGTTGATAAATCTAGATTAAGATTATCAGCTATTTCTCTGAGTATATCAGAGTATGACAAATAATGAGAATATGATGGGTTCCAATCACTATCTCTGATAATAAAGTCTTCTGTTATGATTAGAATATTGTTCAAATTTATCTTAGTATTCTTCATATACTTTAAGGCATTTTGTTGATTGTCTAGATAAACATTCAGAATGAAACATATAATGCTATGATTGAAAAAGGAGATGAGGTTAATATCTTGATGGTTAAAATATTCTTCCTTAGTGAAAAACATAACTTAACTAATTTGTTATTTATATAGGTGATAACTCTTGGATGATTGTTATCAATAAGAGATAATCTTGTAAATATAATCCAAGAAGGGTAATGAGAAATTTCTATAAGATTTTCCCCTTCTTTAGACAAAAAGCTTGGAAGTTGTCAGATGACTAACTAAGAAGGTTCTTGAATAAGTAAAATGTTAAAGTTTTGACTATTTTCCAAAATCATATCAGTAAGAAGCTTGTTCTTTCAAATATTATGTAAAAAAATTTTAAGGTGTTTTATAATTATTGTTCCTACTTATGTTTGAGTAAATTAAGTTAGCTCTGATTTCTATAAGCTCTTGAGGCTTCTTTACATACCACTCTCTATTGAATGTGTATTTCCAGAAAGGACAGCTATTACTATCTGCCTGATATTTCTCTTTGCAATTAATGTACTTAAATAAGTGAGTACAAGATTCTTCTTTCTTTGTTTCAAGTCTAGGTGGATTAGTGTTAAAATTTGCCTTACAGCACCATAATATTTTCCTGTAATATTCAATTTTATGGGGACTATTATATTTTTGACATTGAGAACTATGTGTATAACAAGCAAAAGTAATATATCCTCACTTCCAACAATTTGGGTATTGAGGAATACCAGAATTCATGTTGGTTCCTCTGATAGTTGCAATTTGTTGACCTATATTGAAGCATTTGTTAATAAGATATTTTACTTTTGTACTATTTTGAGAATTCCAAATATCAACCCATATGATAGTCATGTCTGATTTAAGGAATCTCTTAATGATGCAAAAATGGGATATTAAGACAATATTGTTGAAGATATGAGTATTCTTAATTATCTTTTCTATTACATCAGATGTAATACATAAATTTGTGTTTTCCAAAAAGTAGGGTACTCTTAGGATTTTGAGGTATATTGAGATATGACTTAGATTAAGGAAGTCAAGGGCTCATAACATCATTTCAGTTGATATTGTTCAACTCTTTTACATACTTCTCAACTATGCTCAAGTCTAAAGGAGTTGCTGCAATAACTCCTTTATTGTCAAAGCAAATAAAATCAACAGAAACATCAGATTTCACACCTTTTAGAAGTCTGTTGATATTCAATATATGCTCATTAGCTTGTATAATAATTGCCTTAGAGTTGTTTGTGCTCATAGGTACAATTATCTGTTTTCTAGAGACCTTAAGTGGTTATGTTGAGTTTTGGTTTATTTTTCAACCCTTTGTTGTTAGTGACATTATGGATTTCAATAATTTAGCTAGAGGACAATTTGGGAAAAGTATTCTTGATTTTGATGATTTCCTTGATATTGCTTTTAGAAGCTTGTATGTATACATGGTTGTTTGAATTAGAAGCCTAAGCATATAAGCAACTACTTGAATTTGATTAGTCTGTAACCTGGTGTCCCGGTAGGCACTGTATAGAAATGTACTCTAGGTATATTGTACTTTAGGCTAGAATTACCTACATTCTAGTCTTCTTCTGTCTCAATCACTGTATTTGAGGGTGAGTGACTTAACAGCCCACTGTGATATTACATGTGATGTCGGAATGCTATGCATGTGACATGATATGTATGATGTCACATCTGATGTCATGGCACAACGCAACATGTCAAATATCAGGTATGTTTTGTTATTTTTTGAGCTATTTCCTCTATTATAGAATATTATTTCACAGCAGCATACATGAGCCCTCTCCGACATCCAACCCACACCCAGTGGAAACCACTCCACCCTTATCATGTCTCAACCCATCAGCTACAGTAACTAGTACTCCAATTGCATACAAGGCTTCAGGTGTTAATAACCATAGCTCTACAAAGACATATTGGTGAGATGCCAACATATGCCTCGCTAGGAAGATGGAGAACAGGTTTCATCAACTAATGTTACCAGGCAAATTGCTCAACAAATATCTTCCCCTAGATGACCCCAAATTAGTGTGTCCAGAGTTAAATTGGCCAGAGATCCACACTGAAATGAAGGAGGTGGGAATGTACCCACTGTTTGTAAGCATCACCCTCCGCTCTTGTCAGCAAGCACACACTGAAATGTAATCAAGATTGAGGCTGCCAATCACATAGGCACAATTAAGTTTTTTGATTCCAGTAAAAACTGCAATCCCTGGTGCGATAATCTTTGTATTGACGTTAGCGCTCATGTCAAGGATGGTAAATCAGATTTGCCCAAGGTAAAATTAGGTCGCTTCCAGAAGAAGAAGTCTGGCTTCTCCTGGATAGAGTTCTACATTGAGTTCAAGTACGATGAACATGACGATCCATTCAGGAACGAAGAAAATGATGATTTGCTTAGGGAAAAACTGCATACGAAGAATGCACTTGTTCATAACACCGACCAATCAAAGTGTACTCTGGGTCAGATTGTTTCCTATACAGCAGCTGTGGTTGGAATACAGTTCTGCACACATCTGTTTTCAGTGCTTATATGTGGCAAATATGTGTGGCTGTTCTGCTAGCACCATGGTATGGCATCAGTCACCTGATATTTTAAATACCAGGATAGCAAGAGTCCTCTGACTGAATTTATTTGGCGCTACTCCCAACTTGACTGTGCCCAGTGGGGTTATGATCTCACCGTTACTCTATGGGACGAATGCAATCTACACAACCCATTGCTGAGGACAGAGAAAGAGGAGTTGAAAAGACATAACAGTCTATATGAGGAATTTCACCAGATAACCATCAATGACTGTGATGATCCTGCGATCCAGAAGACATTCCTGATTTTGTATCCACAGGACTTAACTGTATGTTCACCATTCGGAAGGGCGACATGGGGGATGAGAGGATGTGACTTGGATTTGGAGAGGAGTATGAGTAAGATAGTATACATCAAGGATTACTGGAGGCCTGAAGGAGAAGAGAAAGAAGGCGAGATTTACTGGAGCCTTGAGAAGAAGAATGTTCCCAATATTCCCAGATTTTACTGTGGGAACGATGTGTGTCATGAAGTACCCAGAAACAATGTTGTTCAGGAAAGGTGTGATAACCCTGTGAAAGTCCGCAGAAACAATGTCCCCCAGGAAGTGTGTGAAACAGTGCCCCAATCCAAGACACACTCTGTCGTACATTACCAGATAGCATTGGATCGAGTTGGTAGGAAGCTGACAGAGTTCAGGTCTATCCACGAGCTTGTTACTGCCATTGCAGATGCCATGAAAGGTTTGTCTGTTCTTTCCCATGTTCTGTTTTTTAGCTCATAATACAGCATATTATGATGCTAATATCCTACATCATGATATCAGTATGGGGAACATCATAATTTCGGAAGGAGGAGGAGGAGGATTTTTGATTGACTGGGATATGTGTGTCCGCATTGAAGAAGGGGCAGAGCCATCAGAGAGAGTGGAGAGAACTGTGAGAATTTGCCTTTTCTCAAATATTGCCTTGTCATTGATGTCTGTTTTTGTAGGGAACATGGCAATTCATGTCAGTAACTCTCCTCCAGAATAACTAACATATGCATGGAATTCTAGATGATTGGGAGTCTTCATTGCATTACACTGCTCATAGCAGACATGCCAAGATGGGTTTACTAATGCACCCTTATGATGAGGCAAAGATAGATTGGGATGGGAATGTGAAAGGAGGGGACAGCAAGATAAACATGATCCAGGAACTGTAGGAGGTTATCTTCCATCCACCTGCACTTTACAAATTGATCAACGACCTTTATGCTCTGTTTGACCTGTGCTACCTGCCACTGTCGGTAGCATCCTACGATGACATTCATTATTTATAGAAGGCCAGAAATACGAGATGTCTCCAGCAAATGCAGTGTCATGATGGACTAGTGAGAATTTTTAGAGAGTGGCTTTGATCGTCTGATTGGCTATCTGCGGACATGGCCAAAGTGAATGCTCTCAGTAAGCATGTGGCACAAGATACCAATTTATGGCCATCTAAATTACAGAAGCATAATGATGGTAACAAGGGGATGCAATAGTGTTGTATTTTGTCTTTCCTGTCAGTTTACAATTGTGTACTTGGGTTATATGTGTTTCATCAATAGATTCTGGGCCTGGGTGGCTTGGGCTGTCAAGTGTTGGATAACACTATCTTGTCTGAAATTATATGGGTTGTCAGTGTAGAGCTCCTACTCTTGGCAGCAGTAAATCCAGGACATAATCCATGGATTAGGCTAGGTCTAGCTGTAAGGAAACTAGTAGATGTAAGTTACACTCAAATCTCAAATTCTTATCTGTCTTTCTATCTGTTTTCTAGGATTCCATTTGCTGTATCTGCTACTTCTATCTTGTTATCTCTAGTTTACTTGTTCTCTACTGTTATTTAGTAAGCTTCCATTATCTTTAAGGTAGTCCTTCTAGAAAGTTCTGTCATTCTTAGCTGTTTCTAACTATAGTGATGCAATTATATTATAACCTTATTCTGTTCTCTTTCTGAAAATAAGTTATATATGGCAGATATTGAATAATAGACTTATATTATTTCTGGAGTTTTGAAGTGTCTTTTATATTTCTGTCCAATCACTCTAATACTAGCCTACTAAGATATAGATATAGGAATGAATGTGTGAGAATGAAGAAGAATTGTTAACTTTATGGAATTGATGAGAAATAAAAGGTTTAGTCCTCAGGTTGATAGATAATGTTAGGAGTGATTCACACTTACTGGGATTATCCACAAATTATAGTATGAAAGACAGAAACAGAAGAGTTAACTTAACAATGTGAGAAATAGAGAAGACCAAAAGTGATGCTATGTGAATAATTGATCTTGGCTTCAATAAATAACATTATACCTAGCTTATTCATTATATAATCATGATTTCAGATGACAAGAAGCTTAGAAGGATTTAAGACAAGTGTAGTACAAGTTCAAGTTGATTATCAGACTAAGGAATAGTACATAGTAATATTCTTAAATATAAAAGCAATAATTTAATAATATTCTACTGCTGTACATACTCTGAATGTTATAACTTAAGTCCTATAGTCAGATGAAAGACATACTCTTATATTGAGTAATACAAGAAAACTTGATAGAGTTTCTAAGTATAAGTTATCTACCTTATATACACTGAAATGATGGTCTATGCTACATAAAATCTAGCCTACTCTAAAGAACATACATACACTATTATCTTAAACCAACTACTTTTCATAATAAGTCTAGTGATGCTATTCTACTAGCTACTTCTAACCTTTGAGGTAATATCTGTTGTGGTAACTACTAGACCAATGTCCAATAGCAGTACAAGCAATAAATCTCACAAAGACAGATATCTAGTAGGAACACGAGTTGTATATTTACAAGAGAACTTGACAGAAAACCACAACAGTATTCTACTAACTATTTATATAAGTGTCTATAGTTTGTGTTACAACTACACATCATCTTACTCTAATGTACATACCCTGTCCTCATATCCATTACTCATTCACTATGTGTGTACCTCAAGGCCACCATACTATGTTCATATGCCCTGATGTCATACTCTTTAATCTCTATTATATATACATCATGAGGAATCTATGTCCCTTGACATCATCCTAACCCTAGACTCTCCCCAATCCTTCCAGACTACTCTAGACTACTCTAGGCCTATGACATCATGTCATGTGACTTTCTAGTCATGTACTCTTCTCTTTCTTATTGTAGACTAATAATATAACTACTACTATATCTTATCTCTGTTCTAACCCTAACCCTAAAGTCTGTTCTCACTTTTGTCTTATAACCATATCCAGATTGTGAAAACTCATATTTTCAAGTATAATATTCCTAATTCTGTGAGTCTTGTAATAAGATATCTAGACATTGAGATATTACATCATCATTTCAGATATATATTTGATAAAGTTATATATTATATTCTTAACAATGTTGAAAATGCAAAGATTTATTTTCCAATATAGAAATATATCTATTACAGTTATACTCTTGAAAAAATATATTAATACAATTTTCCTGAGAACTCTGTTCACTTTAGTAAGCTTTTAGAATTGATTCACTCAGATCTTCTTGAGCTTTTCACCTTGTCTTATTCAAAGTATAAGTAGGTAATTATATTCCTTAATGGCTATTTTTCCTATTGTAATATTGTTTTTCTATATAAAAAGTCTAAAGTTACATTCTAAGAGAGCAAGAAATTATTTATAAGACTAGTACTCCACATGTGTGCCAGCAAAATAGTTATATTCAGCAATTGAACTATATCTTGCTTGAAAAGGTATAATCAATACAACTTGAAGCATATCTATCAGATTTCTGATAGAGATTTACAATTGCAGTTACAGCTTATATATACAATTGTATATCTGTTAGATATCCCAAATGAAAAACACATTAGAAGATCTTCTTATGTAATAAACCTAAAACATTGTACTTCTATATATTTGACTGTAAAGCCTATATACTTCTTTCTAGTAAAGTTCATGCTAATAAACTTATACTATATCATAGCTCTAAATTGATAATATTTATTGGGTATATGAATAATGATTATTGCTTTATATGCTATATATAAGAAAACATTATTTTCTACTCTATATATATTATCTTTGATAAAGAACTTTTTCTTAAATGTACTGACTCTCTTTTAAAAGATATTAGATACAGTTCACACCTTATTATCCAAGAATATTAAAGATAAATCAGAATGACTTTTAGCTTCAGCTTATATACTATGTTTCTATGAGTTATATATTTCAGATCAGAGATTAGAGACTTAGAGGATAGAAAACTACTAGAAGATGGTAAGATATGTCATCACTAATACCAAAAGAGAGGTATATTATGGTATGCTTGGACACTAACATTTTTTATCTATTTTTCTTGATTTAATATTTTTTTCTTTTAATTTTCTTTTTCTTTTATTGATGATGAAGAGGCATGTGACCTGAGTCACATGACATGTCACATGATGTGAGGTCATAAGCCTAGACTAAGCTAGAAGAGGCTAGAAGAATAATGTCAGAGCATAGGTATACAGCATGATATCCTTATAGAAGACATAAGGATGAGATATAAACAATATATAGACTTTGGGGCAAGGTTAAATTAGTGTTAGCACAGACTATTTGTAACTTATATAAATAGAGTAGTAATTCAGCAGAGACTCCTTGTTAAGTTCTCTTGTGATTCCCATATCAATAGCTTACTAAGAGCTTTACTACCTTGTTGTCAAAGATAAAAGTGGTAAACTTAATTTATTTTTCTTTTCTTTTCTATTTTTATTTTCCTTTTGATTTATTTTCTATGTTTTCTATTTTTAGAAATAGGGTTAGGGTTAAAGTGATAATATTATACAGTCATATCAGATAATATGGTTACAAGTCACATAATTTAGAGAAGGATGTAAAAGGTTCTGGAAAATATGATATCATACAACATATGCAATATATGTTGACCTTAAAGCTAACACATGGCTGTTTAGGCTAGGTTAGAAGTAACTTGCACAGACCATATAGATTTAGTATATAAGATAGACTATTTTGTACAGAGTTCTCTATTGAGTTCTCTTGTGTTAACCTAATACAAGATTTTATTCTTTGATCAACTCTAAGGTCTTTGAATCATAACACTTGTGTGATTATTGGACTTGGTGTCTAGTGGTTGCCATAACAAGATACTAGTTTTAGTTAATTTTCAGAATGGCTACTACAGTATAAACTACTAGATTATATACTAGTTAGTATGTCTAGGTCTAAGCCTGTTACTTATCTGAGTTCTTATAATCAGTATAAATACTACTAGTTAGCTGAAAAGTATAAGCTTTTAGTTAAATTGCCTTTTGGCATAGTTGGTTTAGTGCTGGTAGTATAGCTACATTATACCAGGATAGTCATTTAGAATATAATTGCTAAGTGAGTTACTCTGATTACTAGTGATTTTTGGATATCAAGAAATAGAGTTTTATGAAGTTGTCTTAGACTAGTGAGAACATCCAAAATGGAATAAACAGATTTGACTTGTACTGGAAGAGGTTTGAGAGTGCAAGTGGTTATCTATAGGTTAGGACAGATGAGGTTAGAACATGAGATATAACAAAAGAGCACAAATTATATAATATAATTTATTAACAAAATAAGTTCAGAAACAGAGTTGTCAGTATCTAATTCTTCTGGTCAATATAGACTTGTTCTAGTATCTATTCTATACATACTCTCTTTCCTATTCAAAATAATCTTTCTACTCATTCATATTCATCTTCTCTTTCTGATAAGTCTTTATCTTTCTCACTTATCCTAGAGTCTAAATAGCCTATAATAAAGATTAAAAAGAATAACTATATTGACTCTGATATTAAAATGCAACCACTCAGCTCTCAACAATCTTTGCAACCTACTTTGCAGACACCATAAGAAGATTCTGAATTGAGGAGATTTAAGCATCAAACTCAGATACTCTTCAAGAAGGAAATATTTATAAAGAACAAGAACATCTTACTAATATTCTGCAGAATTCTTTATGACACCCAATCCTAACATAGCTCATGGCTCATAATAGGCATGAAAATGCTTGTTAGAAATCACAAAGAATTCATCAGAATACACAATGATTTTCTGATAATCCACTATCCAGGATAGTAAGAATAAATGGAGTTGATTATCCATATAACTCATTTAATAATATTATTGAGATAAATAGGACCCTATATAATATTCAGTAGAAAGGCAAATGCCTAATTATTATTGATAATAATAGGAGTAGAATAGACACTTTACCTTCTATAGGTGAATTAGCTAAGCCAGCTATTACTAGCTACTTAGCATGCCTTATAAGAAAAGAAGGAGTAGAGAAAAATTGCTTTCTCTTAGCATAACATGCAGTAGAGATTTATCCAACTCCCAAAAACCTTAGAGATGTCACTAAATTACTAACTAATATTTAAAAGAAGTAGCTTGAACCTGAAGAGCTAGAATTACTTAAAGACAAAAATGTCTATAAAGTTATAGACCTCTCTAAGAAACAAAAAGTAATTAAAAATTACTAGATATTCAGTATTAAGTCTGATAGTTGTTACAGATCTCAACTTGTTGCAAAAGAATTTTTTCAGGTCAAAGGAATCAACTTTAATGAATTATTCTCTCTAGTTGTCTACTATGAGATAGTATACCTATTTCTAGTTGATATAGTTCTTGAATATTGGAATATTCATAGTATTGATATAAAAACTGTCTATCTTTATAGTAATCTGAATAGGATAATCTATATAGAGTAGCATGAAGGTTTTGGACTATCTAACAAAAAAAAGAAAGTTTAGTAGCTTTATAAAGCATTATATAGTCTTAAGCAAATTAGCTTATCTTGATGGCAGACTATGACTAAGTTAATATTAGCTCTAGAATTTAAGCAATGTAAATCTGATACTAATATGTATTACTTCATTAATGAAGAGACTAGAGAGCTTGTTTTAGTAATTATCTATGTTAATGATGTTTGTTTTATAAGTTCAAAAGATTTTCTACTTCTCTTAGAGTTGAAGTCAAAATTCATGATGAAATTAGAATGTTATAACTATCAGAATTGAAGATGGTAGACTTTATTTATTTTTATTTTTACTTTTCTATTTTTATTTTATTTTTCATTTTATTTTCTTATTTTGAACTTAGAGTTGGGATTAGCATAACATCACATGTCACATGACACAGAAGGATGTAGATGTTGTGGCAACCACTTATCACAAAGGATAAACGATCTCACTAACGAGTAAACCTCAAAGGGTAGGTATAATGTGGGAATTCACAAGAGAACTCGACAAGGAGCCTCTTCTTAATTAGTGTCCTATTTATACAAAAGGTTCATGGTCTGTGCTATCAATAAATAACCCTGCCCTTATGTCCATGCTTCAACCTCATACTCGCCTCACTTCTTACTCAAGGCCACCATGCATACTCCATGTGCCCTGACGTCACCTTCTAGATTCTTCCACCAGGTTCTAGGCCTATGACGTCACATCATGTGACCTGTCATGTGACTTCCTTGTCATGTGCCTTCTTCATCGTCTTTCCAGGGAAGTAAAATAAAGAAAAAGAAAAAGAAAAGTAAAATCAGAAAAAATAAAAGAAAATAAAATAAAAATTGTTAGTGTTCAGTGTCCCATAACAGATATAAGAAGTGTTTCTAGAGTGGAAGAAGGCCTCTAGTTGAATTTCCAAGCATTCCCATTGCTTTAACCATTGATAATGCCTTGGTAGAATAATAGCAAACATTTTTCTTAAAGGATAGGCATTG
>JAJOHK020001061.1:0-16379 GCA_022457215.2 Leucocoprinus gongylophorus
GATTTCATCTCAAGTCGCAGTACGCGTCGTCATGGTGCTGATTGGTGCTTTCTGTCAAACATACACACACACTTGGTATGATGTATGACGTCACCCTTCTACTGTGTCACATGACATTGTGACCGTGATGGGACCTTCGCAATTTATGTGACATTTGTCACACCTTGTCACATCACCCTTCTAAGTTTTTTTAAATTCAACAATTTGTTACACAGTACACCGTGGTAGGCCATGGTAACTACACAATGTAATTACTTAAATACAGATGAAGAAAAAGAAAACAAAAACAAAAGCAAAAACAAAAAGAAGAGAAGATAAGAAAAAGAAGATGAAAAGTAGGCTACATAAACTACACTAATATGACAAGTAAAAACTGATCCTATGTAATGTCTTCCTGGAAGCAAAAATGCTTCAGGATTGAACTCTAGAAAAGTGAGAACATTTTTAAGGGATTCCCTTTTAGGGTTCCAAGACTTATTATACCATACACATTCAAATAGAATGTGTCTCCTCAACTCAATAGGATAATTTCCACATGGACATGCAAAATGTTCTTTATGGAAAAGCCTGTATTCACCAATTGGGACATCATTTGCAATCAGTCTGGTAATGTGTGCATACATCAAATTAGAGAAGTCAAAATGCTTTATTCAAGCACTACCTTTAGTATATGTTGGGTAGATGGATTGATAATCATTGTCATTTAAGTTAAGGAAGTTTCTTTCTTTGTATTACAAAGCTTGGGAGTACATTTGCCATTTATGAACAATAGAATTGCTTTTTTATTTTCTACTAAACTACTATGAATATTTACTTGGAAATATAGGATCAACTTTAAGGCTCAACTCTTTGTCAACCAATAAATGTAGAGACCACTTGACATTGCTAGAGCAGTCCTAGAATGAAATCAAATTGTTAGAGTTTTTGTTATGATTACCTCCTTATGTCTTACAGGTGGTTGCTTTATGTACAATATGTGTTGGGATTCATTTCATTTCTGACTTATTATCTACTGTGTCTTGTTGTTTCCTTATATATTCTCAGTTAGTGTCTCATATAGTATGAGAGAGTTCCTCATGTTTCTCTCATTTACTACCTCAAAGATGCCATATGTATTCCTCATTATCAATAGGTATATATAGCTGTAGATGTTATGAGACATTGAACACTAACAATTTTTTATTTTATTTTCTTTTATTTTTTCTGATTTTACTTTTCTTTTTCTTTATTTTATTTTCCTGGAAAGACGATGAAGAAGGCATGTGACAAGGAAGTCACATGACATGTCACATGGTGTGACGTCACAAGCCTAGAATGTCAAGATCGTTGACGGTGGACTTTATTCTATTTTTCCTTTTCACTTTTATTTTTCTCTTCTTTTCTTTTTTCTTTTAATTTTCTATTTTTAGAACAACCCGGGTTAGGGTTTATCAGTCATGCCGTCACATCAGTCACAAATTGATGGCGTAGTCACAAGACGGATCACAGGACGTAGGAGAAGGAAGTAGAAGGTTCTGGAACAAAGTAACGTCATACAACATGGGCACCACATGTTGGCCTCATGTAGTACTCATGGTCATTTAGGGTAGGGTGCACAGTAGTTGGCACGGACCATGAGGATTAGTATATAAGGTAGATTACTTTGTACTAGGAACTCTATCGAGTTCTCTTGTGTTACTCAATACAAGAGTTGTTTCATTGCTTAACCCTTTGAGCTTTGATTCATAACATAGAACATGATGGAAGGGTCTAGAAGATGATGTTAGGGCACATGGAATACATATGGTGGCCTTGAGTAGAATATGAGGCAGGAATAAGGATGAAGCATGGACATTAGAGTAGGGTTAAATACTGGTAGCACGGACCAAGCATGTTTTGTATATATAGGACTCTAATTTAGTAGAGACTCCTTGTTGAGTTCTCTTGTGAATTCCCCACTTGATATCCCACTAAGAGATTTACTGCTTGTGTGATCATTTGTCTTTGTGATAAGTGGTTGCCACAACAGTAGATACTATTTTGTATTCTTACACTTTACTAATTGACATATTTCCCACTCTTACTCAAGTATAAGGTCATAACAGTTTTTGAAAACTATTGAGAAAGACTCTAAGATCATTTGATATAGCAATAGAGTATAGTTGGTATGAATGAATAAATGTGTCAAAAATTCATTTAGTGGCTGGCTTAGCACCTGTAATAATAATGATGTGAGCTACATCTCATAGTTGAGTTGCATAATTTATACCACATCAAATGGCAAAGAATTTAGCTTTAGAGAATGTTATGTTCATTGCATAATGAATGGATTTGGCAATGATTTCCTGTCCTCTCCAGATATGTAATATAGATATGGCCACATTGTTTTTGATACTGGTGTCAGATATAATAAGTATGGTATTTTGATTTGTGAGAGAATCCTCATAGATACTATTAAGTTTATTTTAATGAGTGATTATTGCATTGGTATCTTTTTGGTTAACTGAATGAAAAGAGAAACAATCAGAGAAATTATTTACTAAATGAACATCTGGAGAAAGTTCTTTATTGGAAAAACTTTATTTAGGCAATTGTTAGTGTTCATTATAGAACTCTTGATTTTTTGAACTATAGCCATGCAATGAGGCTTAGCCTTCTTTGAATGATGTTCATTTAGAAGAGTGTTGATCATATCATATATTGCTTAGGAAGAGATACTATATGTAGATAATGTTAACTACTAAGTTTATTAAGATGGAAGTGGATAGAGATGAAGCTAGCAATAGCCTCAACTCCCTAAGTCAGTAAGGTATAGAATACTTCTGTAATCCATAACATTGTTTTTCTTTGCATTTTTTTCAACTCTTTGAGAGGATAATAAAGTGGAGCCCTTTTGAAATACTAGAACTGGAATCCATATAGGACAATAGGAAGAACATATGTTCTGTATAGTAAACATTTGTATGTTGGAGATAGTCCTCTAGATGAGTTTCCCAACATCTTCATGCCTTTAATAGTGGATAGAGCTTTTTTGGCATAATAATGTATATGTTGTCAAAAAGAGTGTTTCTTTTCAAAAAAGAAGCCTAGATAATGCCATATATCTTTTGGCTAAAGGAAAGAGCCTTTTAGGGATCTAAGATCCAAGAGAGATAGTTGAATTTTTTTTGTTGATCTTATAAAGTGGAAAAATTCTGATTTGTTATGTTCAATAACTAGGCCAAACTATTTGAATAAAATGAAATGATATTGTAACTACAAAAAATATTTGCATTTGATTTTTTATAAATCTTTTCTCAAGAAATGAAAAGACCATTATCCACAAAAGAAAGAGTTGAAACTTGAATAGAAGAAAGGAGATTTTTAGTTCTTTTTTCAAAAATATGAAATATAAGAGCAATATAGAAAGTAGAAAGGATAGGAGAAAGAGCAGAACCCTGACCTATACCTACATCAGCTTGAAAGAATAAAGATACAAATTAGTTCCAAATATATCTGTTAATTAAATAATTAGAGAAAAAGTTGGAAATTTGTGAGTCAAAACCAGTTTTACTTCAAATCTTTGGAAGAAGTTGATAATTTAGATATGGAAAAAATTATGTGATGTTAAATGCAAAGGTACTTGTATGGAGACCTTTTAGCCAACTTTTTTATATGAGATGAGTTAGGATAATACTGGCATCTGTAGTTCATTGTTACTTAATGCCTTCTATTTGATTTGTATAAATAAAGTTCAAAGCAATAGAATAAACTTGAATTCTATCACTTAAAACTTTCTCAATGAGTTTTTCTAATATATTGAGAAGGACAATGGGTTGAAATGTTTTAGGAAAATTATATAAATGCTTGTTAGGGTTTGGAATAATAGTTGAAGTTGACTTCTTGAAATAAGAAGGCCAATAGCTGATATTAATGTATGAATTTGCTATATTGACAATGTTAGGAATATACTTAGTATTACTTACCAATGTTTTAAGATAACTCCAAGAAATATGGTTTGGACCTAGAGTAGATAAATTACTACACTTATCTATAGTGTTAATAAACTCAGCTTTAGAGAAAGAAAGCTATTCTGCATGTTGATATATCAGAATTTCATTCAAGAATTGAAGGTTAATTAGTCTATCTTGTATAGCATTATAGGAAATTCTCTCTCTCTTACTACTATCTTGTATGGTAGCACTAACAGGGGTCAAGCAAAGAAAAGATTATGCTAGGGTGCAACAAGAACCATACAACACTAGCTCTTAAGTGTACACTAAAGAATTCAAAGGGAACATCATCAGCATTAGAAATCAATAGAAGATATAGAAATAATAATATGGAAACTGATTAGAACATATAAAACTCTCAAAAGCATTCTCATGAATGTGAAAGAATGAAGTTATGAAGGATATTAAAAGAAATATACAAGTATCATCTACTTATAGATACTTTTCCTAGCCAGTATACTTCTAAACAATGAATCTTACACTGTGTAATGAGTTTCTTTGGTAAATCTAGTGAATGGATTTCAAAGCTTCTTAAGAGCCTCTAACAACACTATGTATCCCAGATAATGCACCCCAAAGATATCTCTCAAGTCAAACTTTATAAATGAAGATATAAACTGATACTCATCTCACCAGCCTTTCCCAGACTGCTAGAACTCTCTTAAACTCATCCAAAAGTGATATTAGATACTAATAACACTCACTTAATAAAATAGAAGTTAAAATGCTCTTGAGTGGGGATATTTGGATGAGAATCCTCTTCTCTACTTTCTTTCACTTATAGCTTATAGATTAGTTTAAAAATACAAAAAATGGAACTAGAGAATAGAAACCAAAACAATAATGAAGATCTCTGAATTCTTGGTCATCTCTCCATTTGCAACCCAAAATTAGCCTAATACTCCTTTTCTTGCTCATATATACTGATTCTTTCTTTTTTCAGTATTTTTACCAGTTCTTTCCACTTAAGAGTGCATTCCTGACTCTTCTGATCTCTAATCAGTTGTGTTCCTACATTATTCTACTATCTAAATGTTTGTAGCTATGTCGATTGTGCTCTTAAGTGCTTATTTTTTGTAACTAGTCTTTCTCAAGTGAATGACATTGCTTTTTAGTTTGTTTCTATCCCTTTAATGAGTAGGTAATATTGCTTTATTTATAGTTCTATCATTCTTATTCATTAGTGAGTGGATAATATTACTTTTTCTATAATTTTTCAGAAAACAGTATTATAGCTTTATTATCACCAAGTGGCTTCTATGTACATACAATCTAAATGTTGTAGCAACCACTAGACCAGTGTCCAATAGCAGCACTAACAAGTAAATCTCAAGGATGGATATCTAGTGGGGAACATGAGTTGTGTAATTCACAAGAAAACTCAATAGGGAACTACAATAGTATTCTACCAACTATTTATATCTATCCTTGGTCTGTGCTATGACTACACATCTGCTGTGCATCCTATCCTAATGTCCATGCCCTATCCTCATGTTCATTACTAATCTATCTCATGTCCTATTACTTATTCACCATACATCTACCTCAAGGCCAGCATGCCATATACATGTGCCCTGATGTCATACCCTAAACCCTACTCTTCATCTCTGTTGTCCATGTGTGCACCATGTGTACACCATGAGAAAACCATGCTGTTAACATGTTCCTTAATATCACTCTATCTCTAGACTCTTCTCAATCCTTCTAGACTGTTCTAGGCCCTATAATGTAATGTCATGTGACTTCCAAGTTACATGCCTTCTCTCTCTCATTGTAGACTAATAATATAACTACTACTGTTCTATCTATATCTTATCTCACTAAAGTCTGTCCATACTTTCTCGTCTTATAATACTAAAGTAGTAGATAGCTAGGTATTTCACAATACTCTGCTAAGTCTGTTCTAATAGGCTTCAAGTCTAAAGTCTAGTTTGTTTAATGACTACTACACTATCTCTCTAGTTGTTGTAACTCAAAGATCTTAGAGCTGGTCAATAAGAAAAACCTTATATTAGGATTGACATAAGGGAACTTGATAGAGCTTCAAGTACAAACTAGTCTATCTTATATACCACCAACTGTGGTCTGTGTGCATACTACCCTATTCTACCCTAAAGTAGATGTATTTGCCAAGATTAACATGCTGTTGCTATATTATATGATGTTATTTGTTCTAGATCCTATTATGTCTTTCTTCATAGTACATGATCCTGTAACTTTGATTGTGACATGTGACATCATGCTAATCCCTAGTTTTAAATTTTAGAATAAAGAAAATAAAAAATCAGAAGAAAAATTGAAATAAGAAAGGAATTGAAAATAATTAGAGTCCACTATCTTTAACTCTGACACTAGTCAGTATTCACTTAAGAGAGCCTAAGGTGTCATCTAGGAGCATAAAATCTTATCACTGATATCTTGAATAAGGTCTTATATGCTTAAAAACCTTATTGTTATGACCTTAGGCTTGGCTCAGGTTATAACTCAAGCAAAGACTTGAGTAAGAAAGTAGGAATGAGTTAATTAGTAAAGTGTAAAGATACAAGACTGTATCTACAACTATATATACCTATTGACTATAAGGTAAATATATAGTATACATGCATAAAATGACATCAGACTATATGAGAAAGAGATGAGGAAATAATATCTACTACATGAGGCACTGACTGATACCAACTACAGTGTAGCTGATTATTGCATTATAAGAAGAAAACCTGAACTCTATAAGCCATGCTGAAAACATGAGAAGGTGATCATAACAATACCCCATTTTTAGCATTCATATTCTTATGAACTAGTCCAACAATGTATTATGACTTAAGGCTCAAAGTGTTAAGCAATAAGACAACTCTTGTATTGAGTAACACAAGAGAACTCGATAGAGTTCCTAGTACAAAGTAGTCTACCTTATATACTAATTTCCATGGTCCATGCTAACTACTGTGCACCCTACCCTAAATGACCATGAGTAATACATGAGGCCAACATGTGGTATCCATGTTATATGACGTCACTTTGTTCTAGTTCCTTCTACTTCTCCCGTGATCAGTCTCGTGACTACGCCATCAAGTTGTGACTGATGTGACAGCGTGACTGATAACTCCTAACCTGAGTTGTTCTAAAAATAGAAAATTAAAAGAAAAAGAAAGCAAAGAAAAATAAAAATGAAAAGGGAGAAATAAAATAAAGTCCACTGTCAATGATCTTGACACAATGTGTTATGGGATGCTTTGGACACTAATGATTTTGATTTTATTTTCTTTTATTTTTCTGATTTTATATGGATTTGGTTTTTCTTTTCTTTTCTTTTCTTTTGGACAATGAAGAGGCACATGACACAGTAGTCACATGACATGTCACATGATGTGATGTAATAGGCCTCAAACATGGTGGAAGGATCTGGAAGATGACATTAGAATACATATATACAACATGGTGATCTTGAGTAAGACATAAGGCAGATATGAGGACAAAGTATGGATATGAGGGCAGGTTTAATTATTGTTAGCACAGATCACATGTAAAACATATATATAGGACTCTAATTTAGCAGAGACTCCTTGTCGAGTTCTCTTGTAAACTTCCCATATTATATCTACTTAAGAGATTTACTCACTGTGTAGTTATTGGTCTTTGTGACTAGTGGTTGCCACAACACAATGCTAAATCTCCCACTACATATGAGGCCACCATTTTTTTTGTAGGTCCTATGATGATTTGACCTTTCAATATCAATGCAATAAAATAAGGTTCATGTGGTGAACTTCCTGAATACATTTTGATCAGGGTCTGTATTGTAATTCTTTTCTAGAAAAGCAACAGCAATTTCATTCCAATATTGCTCATCTTGTTTTCCTTAAGGCTTTAATGATTTGTAGTGTGGTGGTGGATAAAGTAACATTGTTTTGACTGGTGATTGTATGAACTTCATGTATTTGTCTAGATTGTCTATTTTGTCTTGAATAAATCTTGGTTCTGGAGTTTGGGGTTTTGGCAAATCAACTTCATAAGGTTTGTATAGTAGGACTTCCTCATCCTATACTTGTTATTTTTCTTTAGTTTCAGGTTCCTTCATCTTTATGTCTTCTTGTTTGTATACATCTTGTATTTCTTTTATATGCTCTTTTACATAGTTGTTTCCTTTTTCTTTGCAATTATTCAATTTATTTACCAACATTGGATATGATATGCTTGATTTTTCATATTGCTTTGTACAATATTCCATAGATTTTCAGAGATACTGAATACATTCCCTATTTTTTGTATCTAATACTTATTGCTGGCTTTTATGATTATGGATTTGATCTCTGTGATTTGAGCAATGGCTTTTTCTGCCAGTTTGATGATATTTTGCAATTATAGCTATATGTCAACCATTCTCTCAATTCCTCATATTATCTTATGGTATTTCTTTGTCCAGTCCCTTCTTTCATTGTTTATCATTTGACCAAGTTCATGTTGTTTAGAGTATGAGTAGAGTATGGATTTGGTGAATTGGGAGCAGTGATGAATTTTGATGTTAAATTGTTTGGAACTGTCAATTTGGGATTTTACCCTCCTCTTTTATAGATTTCTACTCAAAATTCTTGTCCAATAATCTTCAATTACCTTTTTTGCATGAGGCAACCCTGTTTCTGCAATCCACTAGTTTTGTTCATCCCTATAACCCTTTCAATGCACTAAAAATTGAGTTCCCCATCCTCATTTTTGATGCTTTCTAATTGTTACAAACTCAAGACCTTAGGGTTGGTCAAGTAGATAAACCTTGTATTGGTTTAATACAAGAGAACTTGATAGAGAACTCTGTACTGGGCTGTCTACCTTATATACTAAATCCCCATAGTCCATGCTACTACTACTTTAGCCTACCCTTATAACCATGTGTTTGCCTTAAGATCAATATGTATTATATATACTGTATGACATCATTCTTTCATAGCCTTCTACTTTCTTTTATTGCTACCTTGTGACCTGTGACCATTACTGTGACTGTGACTTGTGACTTGTGACAGTGTGACAGTGATGTTATGCCAAAACCCTAACTCTAGTTTCCAGAATAGAAGATAAAAAAAAGAAAAATAAGATCAAAAGAAAAGTCAACAAAAACTTGGGTCTAAACTTTGTAAGTCTGACACTGATCTCCTCAACTTCATATTCTTCTTCATTGATGATGTCTGGTGGTAGAGCCAGTTTCATGTGTTGACCCTTGAATTGTGGTTTCTTGTATTATGTTAATAGGTTTTTATTGAATACATTGTATATCATCTATTCTTCCAGAAGTTCCAGCTGAAATACTTCTTGACCAATGTCTTGTGAGATTGTAAAAGGTCTATATCTTTTCTGGTTCAGCTTCTTTGAGAGTCAGTTTGAATGAATGTTTTTAGCTTCCAACCACACATTGTTTTCTACTTTCAGTCCTCATGGATTTTGTCTCTTCTTGTCAAACTGCCTTTCATAGCTTTTTTTGCTATTTCCATTAACTTCATGGCTTTCTCCCAACTTCTTTGTAATCTAATGAGGAATTCTTCTAATTTTGAAAATTCCATCTGCACTATCAGGTTTCTTTTCCTTGGATATCTTCCAAAGTTGAGTTTGAATGGTGTATGTCCTGTCACCATATGCTTCTTATCATTATATTGGAATTCCACTGCTGCTAGCTATTCCATCCAATCATCCCATTGGTAGTTGATATAGTGCCATAGAAATACTGCTATTTCTTGATTCATTCTTTTCATTTGGCTATCAGTCTGAGGTTGATATACTGTGGATAGTGCTCTCTTTGTTCCTAAAGCTTTTGAGATAATTCTTCCATAAATTTTGAGGCAAATTGTGGTCCCCTATTACTCAAAATATTTCTTGGTATTCCATGTAGTTTCCAGATTTCATCTTGATAAATTCTAGCAATTTCTTGTGATGACACCATTGTTGTTGTTGTCTTGAGTCATGTCATCTTTGTGAATCAATCCACTACCACCACAATAGCATCTTTTCTTTTTGATTGTGGTAATGGTCCAGTGATATCAATACTAATTTCTTGCCATGATCCTTGTAACATTTCCAATAGATAAAGTTCTCCAGCCTTTTTCCTGTGTTGTACTTTATTCTGTTAACATTTAAAACATCCCTAAACATAGTTCTTCGTATCATTCTTGATTCCTGGCCACAAATAATTCTTTTTGATCAATTTGAGCATCCTTTGTTGTCCTGGATGTCTAATATTCACAGGGTCATGATTTTCTTGTTGTTTGGAATGTATATCCTTCCTTCAACATAGACTATACTATTATCTTCCCAAGATTGACTATCTTTCTTTGGTAATTCTTGGATCACTTCTTATTCCTTGGTACTATTGTGTTGTATCTCTTCTATTAAAGTAGTTTCTTCTACCACTTGGTTTCTTTGCAGGATTGTTATGTCTGCTGTTATCTATCATCTTATTCAGAGTTCTTCTTTGAGCATTTGCATGTTCTTATTGTCTTCCATAGTATTGACTTGATCTTTCCTTGATAGAACATCTACTTTGGTGTTTGTCTTTCTCAGGATATGTTGTAGTATAAAGTCATAATCTTGTAACTTCAAATATCATCTTGCCTATTGTCCATTTAACTTGTATGGTTCCCTAAAGTACTTGAGATTCTTGTAATCTGTCCAAACTTCAAATTCCTCTGTGACATCCAACAAATATTGTCTCTATTTTGTTAACACTTCCATGATTGCTAGTAATTCTTTGTCATAGATCTCATAGTTTCTTTCTGTTGGTTGCATTGTTCTGGATAAAAACATGATAGACTTCCATTTTCCTTCTTGTTCTTGAGATAACACAGTCTCTATAGCATATTCTGATATGTCTATTTCTACTCAGAATTTTCCTTCCCTTCTTGGAAGAACAAGTACTAGTTGACTTGTAATCTTGTCTTTTAATTTTTTAAATGCTCTCTGATGCTCCTCTTTCTATTTCCAATCCTTCTTCCCTTTGAATTTATTGAGAGGTTTTGCCATATGGCAAAAGTTCTTGATCAATCATTTGTAAAAATTTGCAAATCTTAAGAAGCCTTCTACTTCTTTTGTTCTAGTAGGGGTCTTCCATTCTTTGACTGCTTTGACCTTGCCCATTTCCATTTGCACTTGTTCTCTCCCAACTACTACTCCTAGAATTGAAATTTCTTCCATGTTGAAATCATATTTTGACCTCTTGAAATACAGATTGTGTTTTTCCACTGTCTTCAAAAAGAAGACTGTTCATTCCTCTAGTTCCTTTATTGTTTTTGCCAAAATTATGAAATCATCCATGTAGTTTGCAAGTACTTCTTCATGTAATAATTCCCAGAATATACTGTTCATTATCTATTGAAATATTTCTGGTAAGTTGCATAGTCTAAAATATATCACTTGAGGTTTGAATAAGTCTTTCTTTGTCAAAAATTCTGCCTTCCATTTATCTCCCTCCTTGATTCATATGTTGTTGTATCTCCATATCAAATCCAACTTGTTAAAGTACCATGCTTCTTTTAGTTTATTGATAACTTTTCTAATTAAGGATAATGGTGTCTTGTCCTTTATTGTCACTTGATTTAGTTTCCTATAGTCCTGTACCAATTATAATGATCCATCCTTCTTTGAAATATAAAAGCATAATGCTATATATCTTGACTTAGATTTCACTATTAATCCAGCTTTTAGTTATTCATACAACTATTGATTCAATGCTTCTTCTTTCTTGATCATCATTGCATAGGCCTTCACATTTAGTTTCTTGGGTGCTTCTTCCATTAAGTTGATCTCATGGTCTCATTCTCATCATTCTGGTAACTTTTCAAATTTCTTCTTATTGAACAGATGAGTAAAGAGTCGAATATAGTCTGGAAGATCTTCTAGATTTGTTGAATCTAGTTTCTTTCCAACTTCCTAATTTTTTTCCTGTGTTTCCATTGCCTGTATCCTTCTAGTTTTAAACCTAATGTCTTAATGTCTTATTCTATATAATCTTGGACATCTTGTGAACTATATTTCATCTTCTTTCCAATTTACTTCTGAATTATGTTTGACCAACCAGTCATATCCTAGAAACATGTCCATTCTATTTAGATCCATTACTGCAGCATCAATTTGTTCCTTATATCCATTAATTTTAATTTCTAGTAGTGCCATTCTTATTACTTCTCCATTCTTGGTACCATCTGCATTGAATATCTCAAAAGTAAAGTCTACCAGTTCTGTTTGTATCCTCTTGTCCTTGACTAATTGTTCATCAATTCCTATATGAATGCACCTGGAGTCTACCAGTACTTCTATTTGTGATTCTTTTCCATTCTTGGTTTTAATTTTTGCTTGCATGTTCAGCTCTTTCTCTTTGTTGTTCCTTTGGTAGAAAATAACATATTGATTCTGAGCATTATTCACAGAGATCCCTTGTACCATACCTACTTGGAATCTTCTCCAAAACCCTTCTTCTCATCTTCATCCTCTATATCTGTTCTTGTATCTTTCTGGACATTTCAGTTCTTCATCTTCTGTCCTATTTTGCAGTCCTTGGCAATATGTCCTACTCATTTGCACTTGTAGCACTTCCTGTTATCCTTCTCTTTCTTCAGCTTTTGGCAATCCTTTGTCATATGTCCATATAAGTTGCAATTGAAGCATCTAGGCTTTCTATCCTTAAAGTTCTCCTTTGATTTCTCAATGTCCATAGGTAATTCTCATCCTTCATATGTAGTTCCTGTTCCTGTCTTGTAATCATTTTGTTCTTCTGTGGACTTGTATCCCTGTCCAACTAATGTTATTACCACCTTCCATTCTTTGAGTGACTTTGGAGCCACTATTTGTGGATATCCCAGTATTATTTTGATGATGTCTGGTCAGACATTCTTCTTTAATAAGAAGATTACATATAACTTGTCTGTATCTGCTTTCATAGCTAGTACCTCAAATTCTATCATAAAGTTAGCCATATTCTTCTTTCCTTGCTTGAAAGTCTCTATCTTCCATTCAGCATCTACGGCCTTAGTTTTGTCACTGAATGTTGTCTTAATCTCTCATACAAAATCATTGCAATCCTGGATTCCTGTTTTTTTTTGTCTAGCTTATCAAGCTTCTTCTAGGCATAAATACCTGCTATGCTATCTCTAAGGCAGGCAAGAATCACAGTGATCCTATCATCTGTTTTCATGACTCTGTTATTCTTTAGAAATAGTCTTATTCCTCTCTACTAGTCTTTGAATTTTGTTCTGTCTCCATCAAACCATATTCTTCAGCAATCCTGTCTGTCTATTGTTCTCTTGAGCTAGTACTAGTGCTGTCAATATCTTATCTATATACTCTGTAGTTCTTTCTGAGGCTTCTTTTATGATCTGTAAAGATTCTAGTTACTCTGACAATACCTCTATATTATGTTCTTGATATTGATTTGTCTTGCTGTTTGTAGACTATGCCACATGTACATTGTTTCTTCCAATGGTTAAACTATCAATCATTTAAGTGGCCTAACCACTATGCACTCTCCTTTTACAAGATGAGTCTGGTGACACTTTACAAAATGTTATGACCTTAGACTTGGCTTAAGTTGCAACTTAGGCAAAGACTTGAGTAAGAAAGTAGGAATGAGTTAATTAGTAAAGTGTAAAGATGCAAGACTGTATCTACAACTATATATATCTATTGACTATAAGGTAAATATATAGTATACATGCATAAAATGACATCAGACTATATGAGAAAGAGATGAGGAAATAATATCTACTACATGAGGCACTGATTGATACCAACTACAGTGTAGCTGATTATTGCATCATAAGAAGAAAACCCTGAACCCTATAAACCATGCTGAAGATATGAGAAGGCATAATAATGTCTATAAGAGAATTAGTGAATACATTGCATCCCACCTTTTCTAAACATCATAGCAATCTTCAAAAATTGTCTAAACAATACTATCATAAACTTCATTTAGCTTGTATCTCCACAACCAGTAAGCCAATTTTCACAAAATAAGTTGCTCTGGAAAGCCCCAAATAAGAGCTATCTACACATATGTGAGATGTACAAAAATAATAATAAACAACCAAGATATCAGGCCATCAGTAACTGCAAAAGCTTTGTTGGCTAATATCTTATGAATAGCTAGACTGATTCACACAATTGAACTTGCATTGGAAAGCACTCATTAAATGGTTTCTAATAATATATAATCTCTCATATGGAGATCAGTACTCATAAAGATACAAGCATATCAATATAGTAACATAATTTGTTATTTTCTAAAATTAGCCTAATGTCACAAACTTCATTTAGCTCATATCTCCACAACCAGTAAGCCAATTTTCACAAAATAAGTTGCTCTTGAAAGCCCCAAATAAGGGCTATTTGCACATATGTGAAATGTACAAAAATAATAATAAACAACCAAGATATCAGGCCATCAGTAACTGCAAAAGCTTTGTTGGCTAATATCTCATGAACAGCTGAACAGATTCACATAATTCATTTACAACAATATATGATGTGTCTCAAAGCAATAAGTATTGGTAGAGATACAAGCATATCAATGTAGTAACATAATTAGTTACCTTCTAAAATTAGCTTGACAGCTGCTATGACAGATGACATCTCCTATCAGGTATGAGTTTTGATCATGTGATGGAAACAGCCTGTGCACAGACCATCACTCTTTTGTATATATACCTCTGTGTCTAAGGACTAGACCTTAGACTTAACAACATCAATTATCCTTGTTGATACTACTCATTATCTATTATTATTAACTCCTTATACTGAACCTCTAAAACACTATTAAGTTCAAGTATCACAACTAATGAGTAGCTTATTTATAATAGATAGTCTGTATGCAAGCTGTTTCCATCACATAATCAAAACTTGTACCTAGTGGAGCTGTCATCTATCATAGCAGATGTTAGGCTAATTTTAGAAGGTAACTAATTATGTTACTACATTGATATGCTTGTATCTCTACCAATACTTATTGCTTTGAGACACATCATATATTGTTGTAAATGAATTGATGAGTACTTTCCAACGCAAGTTTAATTATGTGAATCTGTTCAGCTGTTCATGAGATATTAGCTAACAAAGCTTTTATAGCTACTGATGGCCTGATATCTCAGTCATTTGTTGTTACTTTTGTACCTCCTGCATATGTGCAAATAGCCCTTATTTGGGGCTTTCAAGCGCAACTTATTTTGTGAAAATTGGCTTACTGGTTGTGGAGATATGAGCTAAATGAAGTTTGTGACAGAGACTAGCTCTTCTGAACTTTTTCTCTTCTGTGTTTTTTGGCTGATCTGTGATTTGTAACTCTTTATAACATCCACACTTATCTGCTCATCCAATTTCCTGTACTCCAGACTTCTTTAGGCTGCACACCAATACTCCCAACTATCCAGATATGTTATTAAACTTGCTTTTCTGCACTCTCTCATCTTCTACAATACTTAGTAGTCTTCCAAAGTCTTCTAATATCATCCATATATATATCCATCTACTTTCCTGTACTCTGAAAGTACCTGCTAAGCACTCTGGCTCTCTTCCATTTTGGTATCTCCATTTTAAACTGTTTCTGATTATTTAAGTATTATTATTCCTCACTTATGTAATAGGGATTTTGACACATTAAAATGGACCTGTTAATATATAGAGTAGTCACCATCTTTAGGAATCCTCATTGCTATAGTCAAACTTGCCCAACAAATGGCAAATCTCTCAACTGAGCATTATCCAGTAGGATTTCATCTCTGCAAGTATTTGCTTAATACTTGTAAGTATCAAATAGTCTATGATGGACTTAGCAATGAGTCTGTTATAGCACACTCTGATTTAGACTGGACACAAGATCCAGAGTCACACAAATCCATAACTGGTTACTTTACTCTTATGACTCATGGAGTAACATCCTAGATGAGCTGCTAGTGAAAGACAGTAGTCCTGTTTTCAACTGAGGCTAAATACATAGCCCTTTCTGATTGTGGGTGTCAACTTGTCTAGACAAGAAACCTTCTCAATGAGGTTGGTTTTAATATTTCAACCCTTCATATCTATGGTGATAATTTTAGCTCACTTTTCTGGGAATCTAACCCTATACAAGAAAAGTACTCCAAACATATTGATATTCACTATCACTACATAAGAGATCTAATTGAGGAAGAACATGTTAAACCATATCACATTCATGGAAAAGAGAATCCTGCTGATATTATGGCTAAAAACCTTGGTCAGGTCCTATTCAGTTGTTTCTGTCTATCTCTTGGCTTAGAGATACTCTAAGCTCTTCTGCTTCTGCTTCTATCACTTAACAGCTGATGTCTTAAGCAACTGCCATAGTTATATGGGCCAGTGCAGTGATATCACTAGATGAGTAGGGATAGAGGATCTGTAATGGTATATTTGTATGGCAAT
>JAJOHK020001062.1:0-16372 GCA_022457215.2 Leucocoprinus gongylophorus
TGCTATATATACTAAGTGTCCATCAGGAGATTGTTTACAATACATGAGGGAAGTAAGTCATATAATATAAGGAAAGAGTAATGTATTAATGCCTACTTTATGAGGTGGTGACTGAGATAGCTTCAGTGCAGCTAATCATACTGTCATTGCCCTTGACACTAGTTCATGAATCCATCTCTTGATTGATCATAATACTTTTATCTATTTTCTTTAATTTACTTTTTCTTTTTCTTTTCTTTTCTGTTTATTGGACAATGAAGAGGTATATGAATGCAGTCACATGACATGATGTCATATGTCTAGAATCTGGGAGAAGGGATGAAATGATAATATCAAGAATAAGGTTATTTATATTACAACTCAAAGATCTTAGAGTAGATCAATGAATAGAACCTTGTATAGGATTTGTATAAGAGAACTCAAGAGAGAACTCCATACAGGATTGTCTACCTTATATACTGAAAGGCCCTGGTCCATGCTCATGATAAATACTCCTGTCCTAATGTCTATGTCTTAACTATAAGTATACTATGTGTTTTCCATGAGATAAACATACTGTTAACATACTTTATTCTTCTTGAGTCTAGGTCTATGATGTCACCTCATGTGATATGTCATGTGACTGTAGTCACATGCCTCCTCATTGTCCATAAGAAGTAAAAGTACAAGTAAAAGTGAAGGAAGAAAAGAGAAAGAAAAATAAAAATAAAAGAATATTAGAAAAATGTTAAGTCCAAGATTTACAACTCTGACAATTTATTGTTAGCACAGACCATAAACCACTTGTATAAATAGAGCAACAATACATTAGAGACTCCTTGTTAAATTCTCTTATGATTACTATAAGACTCTTTAAAATATAAGACTACCTAGTATACTATTAACTGTTTTGGTTAGTAGTTGCAACAATACACTAGCTATTATCTCTAAAGAGAGAATCTTTAAATTAGATGCTTTCTTACTGGACAATGTTGTTCTTCTATATAAAAAGATTACAATAAATCTAGATACTAGCCTGAGCCTGGTCAACACTGTCCATAACAACCTTCTATGTCAGATATGCAAAGCTTGGATACTAGTTTCTTCATTTAATTTCTTTTTTCTTTTTCTTTTTCTTTTTCTTTTTACTTTGATTTTCTTTATTTAGATTTAGAGTTAGAGTTGGAGTGATGTCATAATCCTACTGTTACAAATCAAAGCCCTTAGGGTTGAACAGTAAAGTAACCTTGTATAAGGTTTACACAAGAGAACTTGATAGAAAACTCTGTACAGGATAGTCTACCTTTATATACTAAATGCTCATAGTCTATGCTAACTATTTCTACTCTTCCCTAAATGACCATAAGTTAGCTACGAGGTTTGCACATGGTATGACATCATCTTCCTAGAGCCTTTTCTGCATTAGGTGATCCATGTCATTACTAATCCTAACCCCAGGTGCTAAAAATAGAAAAAGGAGAAATAAATCAAAAAGAAAGTAGAAAAAGGAAAAGAAATGAGAAGAAACTAAGTTTACTTTCTTTAATCCTGACATTACCCCACCTTCAAGATTTCTCCTCTAGAGAAACTGTTTTCTACTTTTACCAGTTCCTTTCCAACTTTCTTAGGTATTCTGTCTCAAACTTCCCATCATCCCATCCATATAGTTCTTTTACTGTATACCTCCCTAGTAATTCTATCCTCCTGTATCCCTTCTCTTTTGCTTTCCTTTCTCCTACTTGCTATCTCACTTCTGCCCTCATCCTTTCTTCAAAGTCATCCACCAATTTCTTTGCATTTTTCAGATCTTTCTTCTTTTTTCATGTATTGCTTTCTATTATAAACCCCTTCCACTATACCAAGTACTTTTCTACTCCCCTTATTTTTCTTTTGTTTAGTATTTTTTCCACCTCCCATTCCTCTACTTCTTTGACTTCCACTGGTTTTCGCTCTTCTCTTTTCTACCCCTTCACTTGCCCCTTATACTAAGCTATCTGGCTCACATTAACTACCGGATGAATTCTCATTGAAGATGGTAATTGCAATTTCACTGCATTTGATAATACTATCTCCTTTATCATGTATGGTCCCACATATCTCTCTGTCAACTTGCGTGCCAGTCTCTCTCTGAATACTAAGTCCTTTGTACTTAGCATTACTCTATTTCCTCTCTTCTACTCTTCCATCTCTCTTCTATTTCGATCTGCATACCTCTTCATCTCTTCTTGCATCTTTCTCAATGCTGTCTCTGCTTCCTCATGTACCATTTTCATTCTCTCCACAAATTCTGTCGCACTTTCTATCTTTCCCTTCTTTCTTATATCCCTTTCCATTCTTAATTCTCTTCTATAATTTGCTACGAATAGTGAAACTTTAGTTGCTGTGTGAATTTTATTGTTCACCACAAACTCAGCTGATGCCAGCTATTCCAGCTAATCTCTCTGTCTATGTTCCACAAAGAACTGAAGATATTGTTCTAATTCTTGGTTCATTCATTCCATTTGTCTATCCATCTGTGGGTGGAATGCTGTCAACAGCCTTGTCTCTATTCCCAGCATCTTTGTCAAGCATGGTTTACACTGGGGTGGAAGTCTGCAAAATAGACTCAGAGATGAGTGGACTTGTGGAATGACCTTGGCTTCAGCTTATGTGCTGTGCTATCTGTCTGTCGTATGGTTGCAACTTTGGATGTTAGGAAGAAGTCTGAGATGGGAGTGAGTGCTGAATGGTGTGTCACTGTTGAACACTGGAGATCAAGTTCAATAAGAGGTTATCTTCATTGATTATCAGACTAGCAAATTATAATGTAACTACTAGTCTTATATACAAACTGATAGTTTAGAAGATGCTCGGGGTTTCAGTAGTGAAACCCCTATCATCCTGAGTAGAGGTTTCAGTATTGAGACACTGACAGGGATAACTCCATCATGAAAGACCAAGTTGGATAGGAGTATCCCCGCTGTGGAAGACGGAATACCTGGATGATTGCAGCACTGCCATAAGATGTGTTGCGAGAAATGTGGCCACTGTGGAAGGCAGGCTTGTATGATTTGGAGGTGACTTTACTGCGGGGATGTATTTCCAGACAAGTGGACTTGTATATGACACATTGACAGTACTTCTTTTGTTGTATAATCTGACGCATCTACTTCCATCCTCATCTTTTTATTTAAGTCTGGTGCTACTAACACTGGTTCCTCTGTAAACCTTTTCTTTAGTTCCTCAAATGCCTTCTCCTGCTTGTTTGTCCACTCCCACTTTCTATCTTTCTTCACTGTGTTGTGTATCAATCTTGCAATAGACACAAAGTCTTGTATGAATCAATGATAGTAATTCACCAATCTTAAGAACTTCTGAATGTTTTTGACACACTTAGGTGTCAGCCACTCCAACACTCCCTTCACCTTTTCCATTTTAATCACTTCTAGTCCTATTACTACTTCCAAGAACACTACTTCCCTAATCTTCCACTTACATTTCTCCGGTTTTATATACAAATCATTCTCTTCCATCCTCCTAATTACCTCTGCTACTAATTCATTGTATCCTTCTTCCATCTCCATCCCTATGATCACATCATCAATGAAGGTAGCTACCTTCTCTATGTTAATCAGATCTCGCAATAATTCATTCATCATTGTCTGAAATGTTGCTGGCAAATTGGTTAATCTGAAAAACATCACTGTTGGTTCAAAGGAGCCTTCTAGTGTGGTAAAAGCCACTTTCTATTTGTCTCCCTCCTTAATTCTCACATTATTGTAACCCCACCTGAGATCTATTTTGGTAAAGATTTTCTTCATTCCAATGTTTTCCAAGATATCTGATATCAATGGTAGAGGGTAGTTATTCTTCATAGTCCACTCACTCAAATACCAGTAATCTTGTACCATCCGCCTCTTCCCATTCTTCTTTTCTACAAAAAATACTGATACCGTTTGTGGTGACTTGGATGATTGGATATACCCCTTCCTTAGCTGCTCTCAAACAAACTCCCTCATCTTCTCTCTTTCTTCCCTTGACAATGGATACACTTTCCCCTTCCTCAGTACAAACCCTTTCTTTATTTTTATCGCATGATCCCACACTTTTTTTGTTGGTATCCTCTCCAATTGTCTTTTCCCAAATACTTTTATCCATTGATGGAATTTTTTGGACACCATCTTTTTTGCCTCTGCTTCTGACCTTGCTGTCTCTTCTTCTTCATCCCAAATTTCCCACTCTTCTGCTACTTTCTTAACCTCCACTATTTTTCTTTTTTTTTGTTTGTTTTTCTTATTCTTTTCTTTCTGCTTTCTTTCTGCTTCTTCTCTTGCTTCTTCCTCCCTCTGTTTCTCCCATCCCAACTCCTTTTGTACCGGTCTCCACTGCTTTCCACACTCCTCTAGACATCTTGTCATTTTCACCTCCCCTGTTCTCCAGTCTATTTCTGGATTGTGATGTGCTAGCTATGGCATCCCCAGGATTACCGTCCACTTCTGTTTCCCAATCACATCAATCTCCATACTCTCTCTATGTCCTTGATAATAAATGTTAACCTCTACCATATTCTCTATAGGTCCCTCCTTGTTTAGCAATCCATTCACATTCCTCACATTCATCAGTCTTTCTAGCTTCTTCAACTTAAAACCTTGTTTTCTGGCAAACTCTGAGCTCATAACTAGTTCAGTTGCCTGTTATGGAACACTTAAATACTAACAATTTTTATTTTTCCTTTCTTTTATTTTCCTGATTTTATATTGATTTTCTTTTTCTTTTTCTTTTACTTTTCTTTTGGACAATAAAGAGGCATGTGACACTACAGTCACATGACAGATCATATGGTGTGATGCCATAGACCTAGAACATAGTGGAAAGATCTGAAAGATGATGTCAGGGCACATGTATACAACATGGTGGCCTTAAGTAGGAAATGAGGCAGATATAAGATTGTATGTTGTAGACTCAAAACCTTAGAGTTGGTTAAGAGAATAAACCTTGTATAGGGTTGACACAAGAAGAACTCGATAAGGAGCTCCTACTCTATCTACCACTATATATATTGTTCTGTCCTGGTCCATACTACAACATTATATTACCAACCCTAAAGTCCATACTCCATCCTTATGTCCTATTACTCATCCACATGTATTTTCCATAAGGCCACCATGCTTCCTACATGTGCCCTGATGTCATACTCTTAATCTCCGCTGTACATATGCACACTATGAGGAACCCATGTCCCTTGACGTCATCTCCTAACCCTAACTCTATCTCTAGACTCTTCCCGATCCTTCTAGACCCTAAGTCCTTCCAGACTGCTCTAGACTCTATCACATGACTTCTAGGTCACGTGCCTATCTTCTAATCCTATGTCCATTGTAGACTAATAATTACCTAAGGTCCTAACCCTAGTCCAAGTCTGTCCACACTCTCGTACCATAACATTGTAGTACAGACCATGTGTACTTTGTATATATAGGACTCTAATTTAGCAGAGACTCCTTGTTGAGTTCTCTTGTGATTTTCTCCACTTGATTGCTGACTGAGAGCTTTACTCACTTGTGTAGCTATTGGACTTTGTGTCTAGTGGTTGCCACAACATCCGATTCAAATGTACCAGCATTTATTTCTATGGCTAATACATTAAACCTATTATGAGAATCTAGTCAAGGGACTCTAGATTCTCCTCCTCTTTTAAACTGTTCAAATGTTCATACCTTCCCTCAAACTCCAACCTTCTTCTCTCTGCTACCCTTCTCCTGTTTCTACAGTAATGGACCATGTGCCCAAATCCTTCACAGGCATAGCAGTTTCTTCCTCTATCCACCTCCATTACATAGGGATCCTTTCTAGGAGGTGCTCCCATCATCTGTTCTGTTTCTCTCACTATTACTACATTTGTCCTCTCCACTCCCTTCATTGGGGCAGGTCTTGTTATTGCTGCTAAGAGGGCATTTGCCTCCTCTGCCACACTAATGGTCATGGCCATATTTGTCTCTGCTCCTGCTTGAGGGCTCCTTCCATCTGTTTCCTCCTTCCTTTCAGCCTTTTCTCCTCTTGTCTACTCTCCCTCCAATTCCTATCAAGGGCCATTGCTCTTTAGTACCATTGTTCAATGGAACTGGGTTGATTTTTGGCCTCCATCAGCTTCCTCCTAATTACCCCATTCATTCCTCTCTTGAATTCTTTCACCAGTGGCCTCTCTTCATATCCACTCCCTCTTGCCACCCTCTTGAATTTTTGTACAAACTCCTCCATCATTCTTCCTCCTTGTTCCAGCTTTCTCAGCTCTGCTGCCTTTATCAATTTTTCCTCTCTTCCACCAAACTCCCTCATTATTTCTACCAAAAATTTCCCCACTATCTCAAATTCTAGCTCCCCTGCTTCTAGTTTTTCCAGCACGTTTTCCTTCTATACATCTGCTGCTTCTTCTTGTATATATGACAATATCCATTGAATCTGTTCTTCCAACGGGAGCCCCCTCATTTTAACCTTGCCATATAACTTGCATGTCATCATGAATCCTGAGACCTTCGATGGGGTCCTGTCAAATACCTGGGGTTTTACTACTTCCAGGTTTGCTACTCCTCCCTCTGTTCTTTCTGCTACTTGCTTGGATAATGTAGTAATCTGCTCCTGTAGCTGCCTTATAATGGTGGGATAGTCTGGTTGCTAACTTATTTTGTATGGAGGTGGCGGCAATTGTGATAGTAGTGATGATGGTGGTGGGGTCAGCAATGATTGATTTGAAAGAACTGATCTTGCATTGGACTTGGCCTCAGACTCATACTTGGACCTTGAAATCTCAGTAGGTGTTAGCGGGCCTTCTTTCTGTTCTGTCTGACACTGTCTACTTACTACCTAGTCTACTAACTACTGCTTTAAGGAAAAAGTAAACGATTTTGGTCTGAGGAGACTGTTCTACTCTAGTCAGCTGCTTTAAGAATGAACTAACATTCCTCTGCATAGACAAACCACAAGTGGGTTCATAGCACAAGGCTACTAATTGAAAAGATATCAAACATGTCCACACAAGGTAGTATGTTTGAAATGTACCAGTAGGCTTTGATACAAACAAACAGCTAAGCTTTCTCTATCTAACTAGTACACCCCTTATATCTAGGATCCAGCAATTCTTCTTGACTAAAAGATGGTGTTGCCCTTTAGTCGAGAATGATGAAAGAGTAAGTATAGAGAGGGCTAGTATTAAGCAGTTCCAGGAATAAGAATTGAGTTCTAATGTTATGAATTAAAGCCCTTAGGGTTGGATAGTGAAGTAACCTTGTATAGGGTTTACACAAGAGAACTTGATAGAGAACTCTGTACAGGATAGTCTACCTTTATATACTAAATGCTCATGGTCTATGCTAACTATTTCTACCCTCCTCTAAATGATCATAAGTTAGCTACAAGATCTGTATGTAGTATGACGTCATCTTCCTAGAACCTTTTCTGCATCAGGTGACCCATGTCATTACTAACCCTAACCTCAGGTGCTAAAAATAGAAAAAAGAGAAATAAATCAAAAAGAAAGCAGGAAAAAAAAATGAGAAGAAACTAAGTCTACTTTCTTTGATCCTGATACCCACAGTCACACATCAGTCACATCAGATGACATAGCCACAGTAATAGTCACAAGCTATAAGATCACAGAAAAGAACATAGAAGGTTCTGGAAAGATGATGTCATACAATATATGTAAAACATATATTGTTAAAGCTGAAAGTAGTAGACTCTAATTATTTTCATTTTCATTTTCATTTCTACTTTCTTTTAGATTTATTTTCCTTTTATTCTATCTTTAGAGCTAGGGTTAGGGTTAGAGTGACAATATCATGCTGTTACATCAAGATGACACAGTTATAGTAATGGTTACAAGTCATAAGATATATAGAAGGATATAGAAGGTTCTGGAAGGATGATGTCATACAACATGTGTAACACATATTAACCTTAAGGCAAACACATGGCTGTTTAGGGTAGGATAGAAGTAGTTAGCATGAATCATGTGGTTTTAATATATAAGATAAACTATCTTGTACAGAGCTTTTTATCAAGTTCTCTTGTATTAACCCAATATAAGGTTCACTTTCTTAACCAACCCTAAGGTTTTGAATTTGTAACATTCTAGTAGCTGTTACTTATCTCTTAAGTCTAGAGTCCAGCTATATAAAGTTTGTAATGATTGACCATATTGGTTATATACTGGGAATGAGTAAAGAGTAAAAGAAAGAAGACTAGGTGATATAGTGTCTTTGAAGAGTAGTTGAGTTCTACTGTTGTGGCAACTACTAACCAAGATAGTTAATAGCATATTAAGTAATCTTATATTGCAAAGAGTCTCATAGAGGTCACAAGAGAATTCAACAAAATATCTCTAATATACTGCTACTTTATTTATACTATAAATACATGGTCCATACTAGTAATAAATAGTCCTACTCTAATGCCCATGAATCAGCTATGAAGTGAACATATGATAAATATATATCTTAATATTATTTTTCTAGTCTTTTCTTCCAAGTTTTCAAGAAGTAGTAACATAATATCATAACTATCACAAAGTATGACAAAATATATGATATATATCACAGGCTGATCACATGTCACAGTCACATCATCACATGATACAGAAAAGAATATAGAAGATTTTAAAATATATAATTTATTTACTATATATTAATCTTATATCATAAACCAACTTCCAAAACATCTAAGATATCTGCTTCCTGACCTCCAGATAGGACTCTAAATATACCTAGGTATACTTCTACATCTATACTTATTTGTGTATAAATTAGCCTCTTATATTTTATCTTCTGGCAACTCATTATCTAGACTTTTAGTTATTTTATATTCTAGAAACCATCTCTATAACATCTTCTTAGTTATTTCCTACACTACTATTTCCTAACCATAGTTCCAACTACAAACTTAGTATTTAAGACTAAGTAAATACTCTGTAATATTCAGTTTGAAAATTAACTAAGAACTGACCAAAAATCTTCCAACACTCACTCTCTCATATCTATGACTAAGCTATTAGTTAGTTCTCTTTCATATCTTGTTATCCAAGATTACAACTATATAACGGACAGTGGGCACAATATATAAGTTGAGGCTAAAAGTTGTTATCTGAGATTATGTCACAAATCTGTGATTAAGCTTCTAAGCTTGATTTACAACCTAAATATCTACATTTATTTCTGGATAAGTTTTCATACTTAATCTGATCTTCTTTCTATATGACTGATCATAAATATTTACTTGAAGTGAGATCTGTCCATTGTTATAGTATGCTTGGACACTAACATTTTTCTTTTCTTTTATTCATTTTTTCTTAATTTAATATTTATTTTCTTTGATTTTTATTTATTTTAATTTTAATTTTCTTTGATGACAAAGAGGCATATGACTGTGGTCACATGACATATCACATAATATAAGGTCATAGGCCTAAACTTAGCAAGTGTCAAGATCGTCAAAGGTAGACTTTGTTCATTTTTATTTTCTCTCTTTTATTTTTCTTTTTCTTTTTCTTTTATTCTCTATTTCTATTTTTAGAACAACTCAGGTTAGGGGATATCAGTCATGCTGTCACATCAGTCACAACTTGATGGCGTAGTCACAAGACTGATCACGGGACTTAGAAAAATGAAGTAGAAGGGACTAGAACAAAGCGACGTCATACAACATGGACACCACATGTTGGCCTCATGTATTACTTATGGTCATTTAGGGTAGGGTGCACAGTAGTTAGCACGGACCATGGGGATTAGTATATAAGGTAGATTACTTTGTACTTAGAACTCTATCGAGTTCTCTTGTATTTCTCTAATACAAGAGTTGTTCTTATTTCCAACCCTAAGGAATAAGTTCATAACAGCAAGAGTTGGCTAAAAGAGACTAGAAGAATAATATTAGGGCATATGTATATAGCATAGTATTTTTATAGAAGACATAAGGTTGATGCATGGTAAAAGCATGGACTACATATAGACATTAGGATAAAGCTATTTATCATTAGCATAGACTATAAGTACTTTGTATAAATAGTATAAGAATACATTGGAAACTCTTTGTCAAGTTCTCTTATAATTTCCACTTGATATCCACTTTGAGATTTATTGCTTGTATTATTATTGGTTTATGAACTAGTAGTTGCTACAACATCCATCTTGATATATAATACATAGTCTTTAGAGCAGGTCAGATATAGTCATATACAAACTATTAACCTGGTATATATAATCTATTACTTAAGCTTGAATTGTAACAGTAGTCTACTTTATACATATATGTTAGACATGGTTCACATCTTATTATCTGAGATCTGAAAAGAGATATCTTAAAAGTTCAGAACTAAGTAGTTTGTGTTATCTAAGAACGTAGAAGATGAGATAGAATGATTTTAGCTTTAGTTTGTATGCTATGTGTCATATGCAAGTTTACCTGTCTGGAAATTACATCTCTGTGGTGATATCATCTCCAAATTATACAAGCCTGCCTTCTATGATGGCTATCTTTCTTGCAACATGTCTTATGGCAATGCTGCAACTCTCTGGGTATTCCATCTTCTACAGTAGAGATACTCCTATTCAACTCGGTCTTCCATGATGGAGTTACCCCTGTCAGTGTCTCAACACTGAAACCTCCACTTGGGGTAATAGGGGCTTTACCACTAAAACCCCAAGCATCTCCTATAATACTCATTTGTATATAAGACTAGTAGTTATCCTATAATTTGTTAGTCTGATAATTGATGAAGATAATTCTTATTAAACTCAATCTCTGGTGTTCAATGGTAACATACCAAATCAGCACTCACTTCCATCTCAGACTTCTTCCTATCATCTGAAGTTGCAACCATGTAGCAGACAGATAGTACAACACATAAGCTGAAGCCAAGGTCGTTCCACAAGTTTGCTCATCTTCAAGTCCATTCTGTGGACTTCCACCCTAGTGTGAACCACACCTGACACTATACCTTTATGAGTCACACTAGTCACATATTTTGGATTAAGAGCTAGGGACTTAGAAGATAGCAAGATGTGTTATTGCTAACACCAGAAGAAAAGTGCTAGTTTTAGTTGATTTTTAGGGTGACTACTATAGTATAAACTACTAGATTATATACTAGTTAGTATACATAGAGTAGCTATCTAGAATATAACTGTTAAGTGAGTTATCCTGATTACTAGTGATTCTTGGATATTAAGAGAGGAAGATTTATAAAGTTCTCTTGGACTAGTAAGAATATCTAAGATGGAATGGACAGTTTTGATCTGTATCAGAAGAGGTTTGAGAGCATGGATGAGGATAGATAGTTATCTGTAGTTAGAAACAGATATAGTTAAAATATAAAATATGATAATATACTAACCTATTTTAAAGTTATAACTAAGATCTTCTAGTAAGTTCTATAATGTTTTGTCTTGTCACATGACTATGTGACAGTAACAAGTGACATATGTCATGTGTTATGATTCAAAGCTCAAGGTGTTAAGCAATGAACTAACTCTTGTATTGAGTGACACAAGAGAACTCAATAGAGTTCTTAGTACAAAGTAATCTACCTTATATACTAGTACCCATGGTCCGTGCTAATTACTGTGCACCCTACCCTAAATGACCATGAGTATTACATGAGGTCAGCATGTGTTGTCCATGCTGTATGATGTCACTTTATTCTAGTATCTTCTACTCCATTCTCCTAGGTCCCATGATCAGTCTTGTGACTATGCCATCAATTTGTGACTGATGTTACTGCGTGACTGATAACCCCTAACCTGAGTTGTTCTAAAAATAGAAAATAGAAAATAAAAGAAAAAGAAAAATCAAATAAAAGAGAGAAAATAAAAATGAATGAAGTCCACCGTTAACGATCTTGACATTATGCTTCTGTCACTCTTTGTAACTTTGTAACTGTTATTTTCTTAGCCAAGTTCAAAATGGAAAAAAGATAAAACTAAACTAAAAATAGGAAAAATAAGAAGAGAAAAGAGGGAAAAAGAAACATCCAAGTCTACACTGGCAAATTCTGACCAGATCTTGTAAGCAAGAGCTTGTTATAACTAAAGACTCTAAGTTAAGTCAATAAAAGAACCTTGTATTGGATTGATACAAGAAAACTCAATAAAATTTCTAGTATAAAGTTGTTTATCTTATATATACTAGGTTGATAGTTTGTGCTAAGCTCAATCTAACCTACCCTAAAGACCATATATCATCTATAAAGCTAATATATAGAAAACATATTATATTACATTATTGTTTTGGAATCTTTTATATTTTTCTCTTATATTATATAATTGTGTAATAGACTTGTGATGAAAGTCATGCCTTGTCATGATGTGTGATAGTTGTGATTGTTATATATAATATTACACTAAATAGAGTCTACTATCTTCAACTCTAATAGAGCTAACTACTTACAAAATTTCATTAATATTTTCAAAATGGTATAAAATTTTGGAGAAGTTACTATTATAATAGCATTATATCAGAGTTAAAGATAATAAACTCTGTTTATTATGTATAACTGTCACAACTAACATCCACCTATGACAAGATATCATATATCAGTTAAAAATTTCACAGTCACAGTCACATAATCATATAATACATAAAAGAATATAAAAGTTCTAGAAGAATAATATTACACAATAGATTAACAGCATATTAAGCTTATATAGTACATATAGCTTTTAGAATAGATTAGTAATAGTTTTGTACAGACCACTAGCTAATTGTATATAATATAGACACTCTATATTAGAAAATTTACTGAGTTTTCTTGTATAAATCCTATATAAGATTCTTTTTTTGATTAATTACCAAGTTTTAAGTTATAACATATTATTACTACTATTGTATATTTGGTAAACCTACTTATCTTTCATAATCAATGGATATAGTAAATTAATGTTATAAGTATAAACATATTTGTAGCTCTACCTGTATAAGGCTTTCTTATTTCAGAACCAATCTGTTCTAATAACATAGGAATACTTACAGTTAAATTATATGTTAAAAATATAGCAAAATTTGAAGAGAATAATGTTAGATATTTATTTATATCAATTTTAAATTTGTTAAAAATTAAATTATCAAATATATTAAGTATTTGATATAAACTTATATAATCTAGGCTATAATATTTTATAGATTCTATTTTTAGATACTAATCTTTTTCATTTTTTAAAATTATATTATAGTATAATTTTATTGCAATTGTTAGCATTATTTTTATTTTATTTTATTGTTTGGTTTCTTGCTGATTACCTAATATTTTTGAATTTTTACTACTATTATAAAGCTATTTAAACATTATATAATATCTGTTATAATCAATACCTCATGAATGTAACATAAACTTGGGTCAAGGATAATAATGGTACAATTGGCTGTGCTGCAATAGTCTTAGTCAGCACCTCATGTAGTAAGTGTCATATCCTTGCTTCATCCTTATATCTATATAACTTATTTGTCTCATATATTACAAACTATTTCCTCATAGCATATATATATATAGCATAAATACAATCCTGTATCCTTATGCTTTACCACTTGAATCAATCCCTTATCTCCTCTCGAGTCTTTGTCTAAGTACAACCTGAGCTCTAAGCTAAGGTTGTAATAGTATCTTGAGCAAGCAATTCATCTAATTGGAATAGGTAGGCCCTCATAGACTTTTTTTTTCTAAGAACTATATGTACAACTTTCACTACATACAGTTCAAACAATCATTCATAATATAGATATGTTTATTATCTGGCCATAGCTCTTTTTTGTTGTGGTAACCACTAGACCAATATCCAATAACAGCACAGACAGTAAATCTCACAAGAGGAGTATTTAGTGGGAAATACAAGTTGTATATTCATAAGAGAACTTAACAGGGAACCACAACAGTATTCTACCAACTATTTATATAAAGTCCCATGGTCCGTACTACAACTTCTCTATATCTACCCTGATGTCCATGCCCTGTCCTCATGTCCATTACTCATCTACTATGCTTCTTCTTCAAGGCCAGTATGCCATATACATGTGCCCTGACATTATACTCTTAATCTCCATTGACCATATATGTTATGATCTTAAACCTTTAGAGTTAGGTAAAAGAACAACCCTTGTATTGAGTAACACAAGAGAACTCGATAGAAAACTCTTCTACAAACTAGTCTACTTATATAGTCCTACAGGTGGTCTATGCTAACTACTGTGCATCCTACCCTAAACCACTATGTGTAGTCTATGAGGTCAACATGTGGTGTCCATGTTGTATGATGTCATTTGTTCTCAAATCTTCTACTAAATTCTCCCAAGTCTCATGGTCTGTCTTGTGACTATGCTACCAAGTTGTGACTGATGTGACAGTGTGACCAATCAACCCTAACCCTAGTTGTTTTAAAAATAGAAAATAGAAAAATAAATAAAAATAAAAATAAAAATAAAAATAAAAATAAAATAAGTCAAGTCTACTTTCTTCAATCTTGACAGTGTGTGCACCATATGTATACCATGAGGAACCTATATTCCTTAACGTTATCCTATCTCTAAACTCTTCCCAATCCTTCTAGACCACTCTAGACTACTCTAGGCCTATGATATCATGCCATGTGACTGGGAAGTCACATGCCCTCTCTCTCTCTGATTGTAGACTAATAATATACTACTACTATCTATATCTTATCTATATTTACTAGAGTCTGTCCACACTTTATCATTCTATGACACTTTTAATAGTAGATTTAATTGATTTTACTTTTTCAGTTCCTTTTTCTTTGCATGTATTATGCTGATATAGTATAATTGATGTAAGAGTTGTATGTTTGACAGAATTTAGTGTTCAACAATATTTTTATATCTAATTATCAGACTGGAAAATACAATATATCTACCAGTTCTTGTCAAGATCAAGAAAAGTGGACTTAGTTTCTCTTTATTTTTTCCTTCCCATTTTTATTTTCTTTTCAATTTATTTTCCTCTTTCCTATTTTTAGAACTTAGGGTTAGGGTTAGCCATATGAACACAAGAAGATGGAAAAGGGACAAATATCGAACAATATACACAACACATGTTGGCCTTGAGACGCACATAGCAGTTTAGAGTAGGCTAGGAGGGCCTAGCACAGACCATAGGCCTTTGGTATATAAAGTAGACAATCCTGTAAAAGAGCTCTCTATTATGTTACCCAATACAAGGTTATCTCCTAATCCAACTCTAAGAGTTTTGAGTTATAACAGTCCTTAAATATACCAACTTCTGAGACATTTGAGATATCTACTTTTTGACTTTGGATAAAACTCTAATCAGTTCTAGGTGTATTTTTGTATTTGCATCTACTTATGCATAGATCTATAATGTTTCCTTAGCTATTTCCTAGACTACCATTTTCTTAGCTGTAGTTCTGACTATAGTACTTACTATTTAAGACCAAGTAAGTACTCTGTAATCTACCAGCCTGCTTCCTTCTCTAGCTTCTCTTTGCACTTATTTTTTGTCTGAAATTACAACCATATAACAAGTAATTGGCATAACACATAAGCTGAGACCAAGGTTATTATCTGTAGTTCAGTTGCAAGTTGGCAGATAAGCATCCTAGCTTGATCTGAAACCTAGTACATTTATCCACTCTCATGTATAACTATGTCCATTACTAGATAAGTTCCCAACTTGATCTGATCCATCTTCTATGCAACTAACCATGGATATTTACTTGAGATGAGAACTGCACTTAACACACATACATAGAAAAATTAACAAGACATGCTATCAAGCAATGAATGTGGCATTTACAGAGGCTGAGCTACCTTGCTTGCCATTAATAATCCTGGCATCAGCTTAGAAGGTGTTAAGTGCTATCTATAGCAGAGAAATATGCAACTCAAATTGAGGTGAGTTCTATCTATGGTATCTATCTCTACCACTTGTAGTTTGATCTATGAACCTTTCGGATGTGAACAAGTTTACATTGTGTTCTGAATCAAGTGAATATAATAGCTATTACTTTATGTACCATGTACAAGGAAATGTCATTTTCCATTTTACACATAATTTTGTAAGCCTGCCCTAAAGTATCATCAGTCAACCTAAATTTTTGATGGCTGAGACTCAGCTCATCATCCCGCACGACCTGCACACCGTCCAAATCCAGTGAGCTCGCTGTCAGCCATAGCGATGACTATATTATCTGACAAACTTCATAAACTTCAGATATCATGGCACCGTTCTCTAAACCCGAGACGGTGTTACGTCAGGCCGAGGGGCTCGTCTCAGTCGGGCAGTCGCATGCAGCTTTACAATTGCTCACCGAAACTTTCGCCTCGAAGCGCTTTAGATCTACACCACTTGCCTCTCTGGAGCCGATAATGTTTCGTTTTATTGAGCTTTGTGTCGAAATGCGCA
>JAJOHK020001063.1:0-16371 GCA_022457215.2 Leucocoprinus gongylophorus
ACTGGCTTATTATTTATATGAGTTGGAAGCCATGGATTGGATGGGTCTCAAGCTGTCCACAATAAGAGATATTGACCTGCGTATTTAGGATGATAGATAATCTTGGAAGAAGTTGATTGAGGGAGATTTTCACAGACATGATGGACATCTGATACTACTGTAGATCTATACCTAACATCTGTTAGAGGCATTTGCGTTATCTCTGAGAATGGACTTGACGTCGATGGCTAAGCTCGTTCGAGCTACTGAAGCATATTATTTGACTGTAGAGGGATTCATCACCAGCAATCCACTGCTATTGAACCTCAGATGTGTGGCAGATCACATTGAGAGAGAACATGGCATACACAACTTCTCTGGTGGACACGTCCTTGTCTGGAAGAATAAGGATGCATGTGCAGACACTCTGATGAATGGGCACTGGAAGGAGTTGATTGGGAAAGTGGAGGAGCTCCTTCATGTCACTGACAATCCAGAAAACTACCACAAGCACATTCGACTAATCATTCAATTTAGCTCTGATAGTCGACAGTGCCTTGAAAGCTTTCTTATATCACATGTGATAAAGTGTGTGCAGGGTGTGATCAAGGCAACATTGTCATTGAGTGTGAGTGGCTGTGCATTAGCCCTTGTCAACCTCCAAAAACAACTGGCAGACAGAACAGAGTGGATACACATGCAGATGGATCGTTCAACTATTGACAAAGCATTTGAGGAAGTCCTGAGGGATCATCCTGATTTGCACAATGCTGTCAAAGCCCAAGTAAGTGTCTTGTGTCAGTCATTCAAGTAATTCACGATGATAATATCACTAACTTCTGTGGCTAACACAATTCTACCTCCTGCTATCACCAGTGGTACAAGACATGACTGATGGATTTCAATGTGATCCATGGTTTAAAACACAGGTAAAGACCATTACTGAGGAGTTTGCTATATATAAAATGATGAACTAGCAGCAGACATGAGCTGACTTGACTTTGATTTTATGCCACTTTTTCAATGATTGCTCTCGTTGTTATCATACGGCAAACATGCTTTTATTTTTCACTAACTTGAAGTCTTAAACACCCACTAGATATCAAAATGTGAGATAGATATCTATTATTAATAGTATGGTAAGATGAGGCAAACTGCACTGCAACTGCGATCCAGAGAGGGCATAAACTTAAGCACAGATGATGACTAATTACATTCAGTTTGTATTCATGTCTTATCTGTATGGTGTTGAATAATCTACAAATGATCAGTCAATAGACTGTCTGTCACGACATCAAACTGTTTTTATTCAGGATTACCATGAAATAATTCAGGAATAACCTATTGACAACTGATTTACTTACCTAGATGGCTGATCCCAATCTGTGATCTTTGTATCCTTGAGAGTTCACTTTTATGTCATCATTTATTACAGTCCAAGATAGTTTAAAGATGGCATGTCAGTGTGACTTGCATAATTGAATTCTGACCTCTGTTCTTTCAATTGTCTGTTCACTCACTTGATGAACACTGCAATAATTCTGAATCATTATGAAATCTGAATTTTACTTCTGCAATGCTTCTTTGTACATACCCCTAAAAATTATTTTTTTGATGTACAATCATTCAAGCACCAGATTCTCATATTTTTCTGTAAATTGTCACTGTGGCATCTACAGCACATCCCTCAGTACTGATTCTCAATTCCAGACCATGTGCATGATCATTCCTTGACTTGGGTGGGGTCAACATCCAGATGTTTGGCTTGCTTGCAACTTTAAGTAGGATCAAAATCATTTATGGACATCTTAATGACTGCTCAGTTTTATTCCAGAATAGGGAATCAGGCTTCTACTTTGCCAGAATATTGGCAGTCTATATCACAAAAATGTAGCTATGTGTATCTGACAAGCTTGGAATATTTCAGCGTATCACTGAGTGGGCAAGGATAACAAATTATCCCAGATGTAGTCATATCTTGAGATTTCACGATAGCTTCCAACTCAAATGTGTTAGTTTGTCAGCACTGATGGTCATCATATTGACTTTGCTTATCAAGTATAAGTGGTCTTCTCAGCTCCTTCTGAGCAGGATTAATCCATATATTTGATCTTGCTAATTTGAACCGGGTACATAAAATAGTTGTCCGATTATAGCACATGACCAAGAAGTAGTGATAATGTGTAGATGGATTTTACACTGATTAAATTGTGCCTTGTACCTTATACTCCCCCAAGATGATACTTGACTGTAAATAGGATACTAGTACTGATATCTAAAACCCTGTATGTGTTCATTCGTGCCATAGTCACTCAACATTAAAGTTGAATATTCAAGTTTTTAACTTCAAGACAATTATTCAGCCCACATGAAGGAGATATAACAATCAGAAAAAGCTATTCAAAGACTATTTTCATGGAGATGATGTCCCATAAACACTCTAGCAGACACCTAAATTACAGCAACTGTATATTCAGGCCATTGTCATGATAAGCTTAGAAGTCACCCTCAAACGATATGGCATGGAAATAGCCTTGTTGAGATTCTTGGTTTGATGGATTATTATCTTATCATCTAATTTTTCAAACCTCATGATCAACAACTAAAGACAATGTATTTGTTATATGTAAAGATGGAAGAGTGTCTTTGTTTGAAATCAGGGTGAGAGATTATGTGTGTGGGGATTCTTTGAGTTGTTCATATTAGTCTCAGATGTAGATCGGATGATGGTAGACATGCATTCAAGGAGGTGTAGTACAGATGTTGGTCATTCTTTCCAAGGCTGCTTAAATGCATAGTTATTCATCTTGACTCATGTTGCATTGTGAAATTGCTCCACACAGTCGTGGAAAATCACATATGAAGGTATACATTTGTGAGAGACATGTGGAAGGAAATCATGAAAAATAACTTGATAAGTTGCTACAAATACTTGTATTGAGACCTATTTATGGATGTAAATCCGAAATATCACTGGCAGGGAATTTGTTTATCTTTGTCTGTATCTTTATTGTTCGAAGTAGCTTGGAAAATACAATGTTCTATCATAGGTTTTTGATGTCATCCTTGATGATCTTCTATTAATGATGTGACTTTGAATGCTTAAATCACACTTGATATGATTGAACATTGTAAATATTTGACTCTGGCCAAAAACTATTTTTATTGTGCAAGCAGCATTGACTTGTGAACTGATCATCAACTGATCCATGTTTCCGTGTCCTGTAATTGCAATATGCTCCAGAGTTGAGCAAGGAGGTTGACTGTGAGGACAAATGGGATGGCAGTATCTTTCACTCTCATGTCTGTTTCTTGTTGTGGCAACCACTAGATACAAAGTTCAATAGCAGCACAAGACAGCAAATCTCTTAAAATAGATATAAAGTGGGAAGTTCACAAGAGAACTTGACAAGGAGTCTCTGCTGAATTAGAGCCCTATATATATGTTTTACATGTGGTCCATGCTAACAGTAACTAAGCCTGTCCTATTGTCCATGCTCCAGCCTCATGTCCACCTTATTTCCTACTCAAGGTCACCGTGTGATGTACATGTGTCCTGACGTTTCCAGGTCCTTCCATCATGTTCTAGGCCTATGGTGTCACATCATATGACCTGTCATGTGACTGTAGTGTCCCATGCCCCCTTCTCCATCCCAACTCAAAAGGAAAAGAAAACAAGATTAATAATTAGAAAAAGAAAAGAAAAGGAAAATAAAAATATTAGTGTCCAAGCATCCCATAACATTTCTTCCAGTGTCAACGATTAGGGTCTCAGGTGCATTCAAATGGAGAAGTCGATAGACTAGGAAAGTGTTCAATTCTAGATGGGATAGTGATGTCTTATTCACATCACTCAAAAAGGTTGTTCTGGCCTCAGCTGTCTTTGAAGAAGGGTTCTCATGAGAAAGGCCTGACAGGCTATCATAATCATGCTTCATTATCTCCCACAGACATCATTTCTTGATCTTCCTTTGTGTGTGGAATGTTTTCAGGAGTCAGAGGTCTGGAGACTAAATATACAGAATCCTACCAAGTTGCTGTGAGGTTGGTAAGCTGACGATTTCCTGTGTTCTGCAAGTTGGTCTATTGAAGTTGACCAGAAAATGATTGATTGATGTCGATGTTTGAGATTGGTTAGTATGAGAAGACAAGTTACATTGTTTGAATATAGGAACATCAAGGATTGGAGAAGAGAAAGGGATATGTATTATTTATAAATTTCTGCCATTCATACAACAGTTGTGACATTCAATCGCTATTCATCCCAACTCATGTTGCATCATGAAATTGTTCCACACAGTCATGAAAAATTGCATATGAGGGTATATATTTGCAAGAAACCATGTAAAAGCTAAAACTATGTGCATTGAGGGCCATTGGTGGATGTAAATTAGATAGATCAACAGTAAGGTGTTTGTACATGTTTACTGCCCATTTATATTTGTCTTTGTCTGCATATTCATTGTTTAGAGTGGCTTGGATTGAATTACAGTCTGAGATGATACCAATGCTCCTTGGTCACCATAACTGCTCTAACATAGATCTGTTATGACTTAGAGCTCAAAGGGTTAAGCAATAAGACAACTCTTGTATTGAGTAACACAAGAGAACTCGATAGAGTTCCTAATACAAAGTAGTCTACCTTATATACTATTCCTCATGGTCTGTGCTAGCTACTGTGCACCCTACCCTAAACTACCATGAGTATAACATGAGACCAGCATGTGTTGTCCATGCTGTATGACGTCACTTTGTTCCAGAACCTTCTACTTCCTTCTCCCATGTCTCGTGATCAGTCTTGTGACTACACCATCAATTTGTGACAGCGTGACTGATAAGCCCTAACCCGAGTTGTTCTAAAAATAGAAAATTAAAAGAAAAAAGAAAAGTAAAGTAAAGTAAAATAAAAATGAAGAAGGAAAAATAAAGTCCACTATCAACAATCTTGACAAGATCCACATCTCTGTCAGTAGCCATATCCACACATGAGTCCCGCAAGCTGAGCATAGAACCAGGTCATAATAATCACAGGACCACTGACATTGTATTTGAAACCAGTGATAAACATGCTAGGAACCAGGTACCCAAATTAATATAATCATTGTTCCCTGTAATGGACAACCTGATCAAATTGATGTGAATTGATGGGATCATTTAACTCAGATTGAGGGAGGGTTACATTTTGAATTTCAACATCCTGAAGGTGTAAATTGTATAGTAATTGGACCAATGTATGTGATGAAAAACTATCCATTAAGCAGTGTACCAAAGTTTGGTGGCAGGTGAATTTTTTTCAAATTGAAGGTGACAGATGTTGGTGTCACACAAGTTCTCTCCTCATGAGTAATTCCTGTCTGTGGGGAGGATTAAACTGCAAAACTTGCTGATTTCTACATCCTCCTAGCAATCTCTCACCAGCAATCTACTGCTATCAAGCCTCAGATGTGTGGCAGGTCATATCATGAGATAATGTAACATATATGACTTTAACGGTAGATTCGACCTTTACGAGAAGAATACAGGGATATGTAGAGACACTCTGGTGAATGGCCATTGGGAGGAGTTGATTAGAAAAGTGAAGGAGCTCCTTTATGCTACTGACCATCCAGACAACAACTACTGCATGGTCATCCAACAAATTATTCAATACAGTTCTAATGGTGAACAGTGCCTCAAAAGCTTTCTTAAGCTGTATGTGATAAAGTATGTGCATGATGTGATCAAGACGATGTTGTCATCAGGTGCGAGTGGCTGTGCATCAATCCTTGTTGACACTGGCAGACAGGGCATGGTGGATATATAGGTGGATAAATCTTTATCTAATTGTTAACAGAGTATTTAACCAAGTCCTGGGTGATCATCCTAATTTGCATAATGCAGTCAATGCCCAAGTAAGTATCTTGTGTCAGTCATTCAAGTGATTCATGCTCAATAATGGTGATCATTGTTAGATGAGTGAGGTTGTGACCGTTAATTTATCCTAGTATGTTCTACTCTTGTTTAAGTCTAGTACATTATTACATTACCATTCTCATGATGCATTCTATCCTCAGTTGGCGATATGTCTTAATGTTCTTCCTCAGCTTACTTTTGCCCAATCCTGCAATTTATACAAACCACTGATGGTCTCCGGCACTCAGTGTATAGGAATGAAAGTGACACTAAAATGATTTGGTGAATACAAGGGAAGTAGGAACAATTGACCATACCCTGAAACACTCCATCCTTGAGGTCCATATTTGAATTATTTCCTTGAGATTAGAATTATTGAGGTAGGGTTATCATTATAAGATGGACATATCAGTGCTAAATATTCATGAAGTCTGAATGCTTAAATTGTTTTACTCAGAGAGTGAGTACATAATTCTAAATATTTGTATGACTGTGTAAGCACCAATTTCCCAGATCTTTCCACAACATATCTCTTGGAACCATTCTCAATTCCAAATCATGTGTATTATCATTCACAGGCTTGGGTGGAGTCAACATGCAACTTCAAGTAGGATCAACATTTATGGACATTTCAATTACTCCTCATTTTCCTTTTGGATTCTGCACCATCAGAATATACCATAAAAATGAAACTATGTGTACTAGATGAGCTTGGAGTATCTCAGCATATTTCTGAGTAGGCAAGGCCAACAAATCATCCCTAATGCAGTCATGTTTTGAGTTTGTATGATAGATTGGAACTTAAAGAGACTAGTATAAGTGGACTTTCCACTGAGCATGACAAATAATTGCCCATTTCACTTGTAAGACATATACCATAACTACTTGGAGCTGTTGATTTTATTCCCAACCAGTATCACTTAATCCATATAAGTAAACCATTCTGACCTCGCTGATTTAAATCAGCTATCTAAATTAGTCGTTAGCATGCAACCAAAATGTAGTGATGACATGCTTGCAGCTTTACTCATAGATGAATTTCACACCAATCAAATTCTGCCTCATACCTTACACTCCCCAGAGGTTATATTTGGCAGTGAATAGGGAATGAGCACTGATACCTAAAATCCTATATGTGTTCAATTGTGCTATAGTCAATGGATATCTTGTCATGGATATTTGAGTTTATTACTAGAAGGTAGCTGTTCCGTCCATAGGAAGGAGATATGTGGACTGCAGGACACCATGATCTTACTTATATACAGGAATAGGTAAGAGAAGACTTTGATCTTTGATATCACAATTGGGAGAGCAATCCAAAGATGATTTTCATAAAGATGACTTGATAGGTCCTCTAAATTATAGCAACTGTATATTCAGGCTATCCGGTGTTGCTCTGGTCATATCTACAGGTAGTTATCCAGTCAGATGATCCAGGTCATTTTCTGGGAAATTCTCTCTGACCAGTCTTCAAAAGTAGTTGGTAGTTACAATGGAGTTCTTTTCAAAGAAATGTCATTCTATTTACCCTGCCCATGAATAGTATACTCAGGTCATCGTGTTTCCCATTGTCAGATTATTAATGCAGAATGGGCAAGTAGCTAATGGATGTGAAATTTCTTGCTTGACCGCTTCCTATTCTCAGTAAAATGAACAAGTGATTATTTTGGTATTGATGCCATCCACACTCTGTATTATACTTTCATCCACTCAATGAACACTGGAATAATTCTGAATTTTCATAAATTCTGAAAGTCTAGGAAATCATTGCTTATGTATACTTTTTAAAAAAATTCTTGTTATTTCTTGACTGCACAAGCTCATATATCTCATTCTTAGTCTTGGACTCAGAAAGTCAAAGTTATTTATGGGCACTATTGCAATATATGGCTGTGAAATTGAAGTACAATGTTAGATTATAGGTTTCTGGTATCATCTTCAAATGCTTCTATCACTATTAATGTGATTGAACATTGTAAAAATATGTATGCTGATGATCCAACAAGTTTATTTAACTCCACTCAGAAAACATACATAATCTCTCACCCTGATTCCAAACAAAGACACTCTTCCATCTTCACATCCAAGCTAAATAAGCTCATAACAAATACATTGTCTTTAGTTGTTGATCATAAGGTTTGGAAAATTAGATGATAAGATGGTAAAAGAATCTCAACAAGGCTATGTTCACACCGTATCGTTTGAGGGTGACTTCTAAGCTTACCATGACAATGGCCAGAACATACAGTTGCTGTAATTTAGATATCTACTAGGGAGTTTATGGGGCTTCATCTTCATAAAAATAGTCATTGAATCACTTTGCCTAGTTGTAATATCTTCTTCCTGTTGGCTGAATAGCCACCTTCCAGTTAAGAACTTGAATATCCATGATAAGTCAACTTCAATGTCGAGTGACTATGGTATGAATGAACACATATAGGGTTTTAGATATCAGTACTAGTATCCTATTTACAGTCAAGTATCATCTTGGGGGAGTATAAGGCACAAGGCACAATTTGATCAGTGTAAAATCCATCTGTGAGTAAGGCACATTATCACTCTTTCTCAGTTATGTGTTATAATCAGACAACTATTTTCTGTATCCAGTTCAAATTATTGAGGTCAAATGTATGGATTAAGTGATAAATAAAATCAAGAGCCTCAAGTAGTTGCCTTGATCAATGTTTCACAGGTGAAATGGGTGATTATTCATCTTGCTCAGAAAGAGCTGGAAAGACTGCTTATACTTGATAAGCAAAGTCAATATGATGACCATCAGTGCTGACACACTGACACATTTGAGTTGGAAGCCATCATGAAATCTCAAGATATGACTACATCTGGGATAATTTGTTATTCTTGCCCACTCAGTGATACGCTGAAATATTCCAAGCTTGTCAAATGCACATAGCTACATTTTTGTAGTCTAGGCTGCCAATATTCTAGTAAAGTAGAAGCCTGATTCCCTATTCTGGAAGAAGACTGAACAGTCATCAAGATGTCCATGAATGGTTTTGATTCTACTTGAAGTTGTGAGCAAGCCAAACATTTGCATGTTGACCCCACCTAATCCAGGGAATGATCATTCACATGGTCTGGAATTGAGAATCAGTTCCAAGGGATATGCTGTAGATGTTGTAGCAACCACTTGCCAGAATGGCACTTGTGATATGCTGACTTCAGCAAAGCTCTCAGTAGGCTATCTAGTAGTAGGGATTACAAGAGAACTCGACAAGGAGCCTTCACTGCATTGCTCCTCTATTTATATAAATTACATGTGGTCCTTGCTACAACAATATTAACTGGCCCTTATATCTATGCCTCTACCTCATATCCTATTACTCATCTACCATATGTTTTTCTTAAGGCTACCATGCTTCCTACATGTGCTCTGACATCATACTCTTAATCTCCACTGTACATGTGCACACTATGTGTATACCATGAGGAACTATAGTCTCTTGATGTCATCCTTAACCCTAACTCTAATCTAGACTCCTCTCAATCCTTCTAGACCCTAAGTCCTTCCAGACTGTTCTAGGCTCTGTCACATGACTTCCAGGTCACGTGCCTATCTCCTATCTCTCTTCTGTTGTAGACTAATAATTATAATACTTAACCCTAACCCTAGTCCAAGTCTGTCCACACACTCATCTTATAACAGTGACAAATCCCTCTACAGTTGAATAATATGCTTCAGTAGCTTGAATAACCTCAGCTATTGACATCAAGCCTCTTTCCAGAGATAACCCAAATGCATTTAACAAATATTAGTCTTAGGTCCATAATAGTATCAGATGTCCATAGCATCTCTGATTAAGAACATAGGAAACTGCTTTTGTGAGTCTGTGATCATCTTATTACAACCTTAAGCTAGAGCTCAGGTTACACTTAAGACTTAAGAGGAGTTAAGGGATGGTAGAATTGGTAAATTGTAAGGATACAAGAGAATATCTATGCTATATATACTACTAAGCAATGTGTAGTCCATGAAACATATAAGTCAGATAACATAAAGAAGCAGTAAGAATGAAGCAAGGAAAAAGCACCTACTATATGAGGTACTGACTGAGACTACTTCAGCACAGCCAATCGTGTTGTCATATCCTATGTCCATCTCCATGATGCATCCTCAAGGTATTAATCATAACAATATCTTGTTTTCAGCTTTCATGTCCTCATGAATTTAGACCAATACCTCCAGTTCTCCTATCACATACATTGTAACCATCTTCTTGTTGGGACCTATGATGACTTGTCCTCAATTATTGATTGTAATAAAGAACAGTTCATGTGGCAGTCTCTCTTAGAACATCCTAATAGGATATCCATTCCTCGATGTTTCCAAGTTATGTTTGTTATCCACCAATACAGTTGCTACTTCTCTCCAAAAGTCAGAGTCTTACTCTCCCCTAGATCAAAGTGATTGATAGTGAGATGGTGGTCAGAATATTCTTGTTTGAGTGGGTGACTTGACGAATTTCATATACTTGATGAGGTTGTTGATTTCTTCGTCAATAAAACTTGAGCTTCTGGTTGAAATTGATTCTGACACTTTGTATGGCTTGATTAATATCACTTCTTCCTCTTCTACTTTTCCTTTACTCTTTCCTTGTTGTTCTTCATCAATATATAAGTCTTGTATCTCCTGAATATTTTTGTCCACGTAACTGTTCCCTCTTTCCTTGTATCAATCCAATTCATCAGCTAGCATTCTCTGGACCTGAAATGCTTGTTCATTCATATTGCTTTGAACCAGGTATCGAAGGTCCTCTGATATTTGAGCAATGTTTATCACATTTGTCATTCTGTTGTTTATGCTTGCTGTTAAAACAGATCCTTCCACTTTCATTATCATTGTGTTTGCTTCTTCCACCATCTTCTTGATATCCTTCACCATTCTTTGTATATCTATCATTGTCTCTAACCCCTTCAATGTCTTGTGATATAATCTCATCCAATCTTCTCTTTCTCTCTTCATGACTTGAGCCTGGTCCACGTTGTCAAGATCGCAGAAAGTGGACTTAGTTTCTTTTTTCATTTTTATTTTCTCTTGATTTATTTCCTATTATTTTTCCATTTTTAGAACTCTGGGGTTAGGGTTAAAAGTGATCAGTCATGCTGTCACATCAGTCACATCTGATGGTGTAATCCCAACATTGATCACAGGATTTAAAAGAAAGAAGTAGAAGGTTCTGAAACAAAGTGATGTCATACAACATGGACACCACATGTTGACCTTACACTTTATATATGGTCATTTAGGGTAGGGTGCACAGTACTTAGCACAGACCACCTGTAGGAGTATATAAGGTAGACTATTTTGTAAAAGAGCTCTCTATTGAGTTCTCTTGTGTTACCCAATATAAGGTTACCTCATAATCCAACTCTAAGGGTTTTGAGTTATAACACATGTTGTTTAGTTTTCTGGAAATGTATGGGTTTGGGGAAACAGGAGCAGTAGCATAGTTGTTGGAAGTTTGGGAAGATATTTGCTTTAAGAGTTCGAGTGAATATTTGAGTTGTTGAAATGGGATTTTACCCCCTCTCTTTATAGGTTTTGACTCAAACACCTGGCCCAATAATCTTCTATCACCTCTTTTACATGAGACAACCCCATTTCCACTATCCATTGGTCATGTTCATTTCCATATCCTTTCCAATGCATCAGGTATTGTATTCTTCTCCTGTATTTTCTGTGCTTCCTGACTTCTTCTACTTCATATTCCTCTTCTTCATTAATAATCATTGGTGGAGGTGCTGGCTCCTCATGTTATCTTTTGAACTTAGACTCCACACATTGTGTCAGCAGGTCCTTGTTGAAAACATTATGAATCACCCATCCTTCTGAAAGTTCCAGTTGAAATGCTCCTGAGCCAATGTCCTTTAAGATCCTAAAAGGTCCATATCTTTTATTGTCCAACTTCCTTGAGGGTCAATTTGACTGGATATTTTTGTTTTCCAACTACACATTGTCGCCAACCTTCAGTCCTTGAGGATTCCACCTTTTCTTGTCAAATTGCTTCTTTATCATTTTCTGTGCTTCTTCTATCACCTTTGTCACCTGTTCCCAACTCTTCTTTATTCTGGTAAGAAATTCTTCTACTCATGGAATCTCCATTTGAACCACAAGGTTGCCTTTCTATGGGTGCCTTCCAAAGTTTAACTCAAACAGTATCCTTCTAGTTGCCACATGTTTCTTGTCATTGTACTGAAATTTCACTGTAGCTAGCCAGTCCATCCAATTGTCTTGTTGGTAGTTCACATAGTGTCGTAGAAACATTCTTATCTCCTGGTTTATTCTTTCCATTTGACCATCTGTTTGGAGATAGTATGCCATTGACAGTTGTCTCTTTGTTTCTAGCACCTTTGTAAATTCTTCCATAAACTTCAATACAAATTGTGGTCCTCAATTATTGAGACTCTTCTTGGGTACTCCATGTAATTTCCAAATATTGTCTCTGTAGATTTTCACAATTCCTTCTGATGATATGTTCATAGTTGCCATCTTTAATTGAATCATCTTTGTAAATCAGTCTACAATGACTACTATGACATCCATTCCATTTGATCTGGGTATAGGTCTAATGATGTTGATACTAATCTCCTGCCATGGCCCTTGAGGAATTTCCAGTGGATGTAGTTCTCCTGCCTTCTTCTGGTGTTGAACTTTATTCTACTGGCATTTGAAGCATCCTTGTACATATTTCTTAACATCTTCTTTAATTCCTGCCCACAAATAGTTTCTTTTGATTAGTTCCAGCATTCTTTGTTGTCCTAGATGTCCCACATCCACTGAGTTATGATTTTCCTCTAGAATTTCTTCCCTGATTTCCTTGCTGTTCAACACATAGATTCTTCCTTCCATGTATACCACTCCATCTTCTTTCTTCAGTGCTTGGATCACCTCCTTTTCTCTGATATTGTTTCTTTTAATCTCTTTGATTATGTTGCATTCATCCGCTGTCATTTTCATGCCCATCATTATGATTTCCACTGTCGTTCTTCTTGATCATAGTTCCTTTTTTAGAAGTTGAATGTCCTTGTTATCCTCTTTTATATTTACTTGATATTTTCTTGATAGAATATCTGCCTTGGTGTTTTTCTTCTCTGGAATGTGCCATAATGTGAAGTCATAGTCTTGTAACTTCAGATACCATCTTGCTTGTCTTCCATTTAGTTTGTGAGGCTCTTGGAAATACTTCAAATTTTCATGGTCCATCCAGATTTTGAATGTTTCTGATGTGTCTAGTAAATATTGCCTCCACTTGGTCAGAGCCTCCACTATTGCTAGTAGCTCTTTGTCATAGATTTCATAATTTCTTTCTGCTTGTTGCATTGTCCTCAATAAAAATGCTATCAGTTTCCACTTCCCATCTTGTTCCTGGGATAGCACTCTTTCTATAGTGTGTCCTGAAGCATCTATTTTTACTCTATATTTTCCCTCTCTTCTTGGCAGAGAAAGAACCAGTTAACTTGTTATCTTCTCTTTGAGTTCCTCAAATGCCTTCTGATGTTCTTTGTCTCATTTCCATTCTTTCTTGCCCTTTAGTTTGTTTAGTGGTTTTGCTGTATGGCTGAAATTTTGGATAAAATGTCAATAAAAGTTTGCGAATCTGAGAAAACTCTCCACATCCTTGACTTTTGTCAGTGTCTTCCATTCCTTTATGGCTTTGATTTTTTCCTGTTCCATCTTGACTTGTCCTCTCCCTACTATCACTCCTAGAATAGGGATTTCTTCCATGTCAAAATCATATTTTGATCTCTTGAAACACAGGTTGTGTTTTCCACTACCTTTAAGAACCTGATTGTCCATTCTTCCAGTTCTTCTTTGGTCTTTGCTGGTATCATAAAATCATCCATATAGTTCGCCAGTATTCCTTCATGAAGTAACTCTTGGAAGATTCCTAGTGAATTGTACAGTTCAAAATACATGATATGTGGTTCAAATAGTCCCTTGTTTGTTAAGAATCCAGCTTTTCATTCATCTCCTTCCTTGATTCGAACATTGTTGTACTCCCAGATCAGGTTCAATTTGTTGAAGTACTTTGCCTCTTTGAGTTTGTCTATTATTTCTCCAATCAGAGGCAATGGCGTTTTGTTCTTTATTGTGATCTGATTGAGTTTTCTATAATCTTGAACCAGCCATAGTGAACTGTCTTTCTTTGGAATGTAGAAACAGAGTGCTGCATATCTTGACTTTGATTCCACTATTAATCCTGCCTTGAGTTGTTCTTTCAACCATTGATTCAAAGCTTCTTCTTCCTTTAGTATTATTGTGTAGGCTTTTGCATTAAGTTCCTTTGGGGCTTCTTCCATGAGATTGATTTCATGATCCCATTCTTGTCTTTCCAGTAATTTTTCAAACTTCTTCTTGTTGAATAAATATGTGAAAGGTTGAATGTACTCTGGTAAATCTTCTGGATTTGTCTTGTCTGGGTCCTTGCTGATTTCACCATTGTCCTGTTCCATAGTTTCCATGGCCTTTGTCCTCCTAGTTTTGAACCTAATATCCTTGTGTTTCATTGTACAATTTTCTGAACATCTTGTAAACCTGATAGTGCCATTCTTTCAATTGACTTCAGGGTTGTGTTTGACTAGCCAGTCATAACCCAAAAACATGTCTGTTCCATTCAAGTCCATTACAGCTGCTTCCAACTGTTTCTTGTGGCTGTTGATTTCAATTTCTAGAGGCACCATCCTAGTCACCTCTCCATTCTTTGTTCCATCTGTGTTAAACACTTCAAATGAGAAGTTGGTTGGTTTCATTTGGATCCTCTTGTCTTTGACTAGTTGCTTATTGATTCCTATGTGTGTGTATCCAGGGTCTACCAATGCCTTGACCTTTAATTTCTTTCTGTTCTTTGTTTTTACATCTGCTTGCATGTTTAATTCCCTCTTTCCTTTGCTGCTTCAGCAATTTGGAGTAATATATTTATTCTGGGAATTTACATGGGAGATCTCTTGTACTGTGCCTACTCAAGATTGTTGCCAAAACCCTGCTCTTTCTTCTCATTTTCTTTGTTGTCTGATTCTTCCTGAATATTTTTGTTTCTTCATCGACTGTGTTCATTTGCAGTCTTTGGCAATGTGTCCTTCTTTCTCACATTTGAAACATTTCCTGGTTTTGCATTCTTTTGCCATGTGTCCATACTTGTTGCAGCTGAAACACTTAGGCTTTCCATCTTTAAAGTTCTTGTTGGACTTTCCAATGTCCATTGGTTATTCTCGTCCACCATATATTGTTCCTATGCTTGTTTTGTAATTGTGGTATTCCTCTGTGGATTCATATCCCTGTCCTACTGATGTTATTGCCACTTTCCACTCCTTAAGTGTCTCTAGTATGGCTATCAGTGAATACCCCAGTATCATTTTGATGATATCATGTTGTACATTCTTCTTCAACAGAAAGATGGCATACAGCTCATCTGTGTCAGCCTTCATGGCTAGTGCATCAAACTCAATCATAAAATTTGCCATATTCTTCTTCCCTTGCTTGAAGGTTTCTATCTTCTATTTGGTATCCGTTGTCTTTGTCTTGTCACTAAATGTGGTCTTGATCTTCTAGACAAACTTTTCCCAATCCTAGGTTCCGGTTTCTTCATCTAGCTCATTGAGCTTTTTCTGTGTATAAATGCCTGCTATACCTCCTCTAAGGCGAGCTAGGATTGCTATGATCCTGTCGTTGGTCTCCATGACCCTGTTACTCTTGAGAAACAGTCTTATTCCTCTTCACTAGTCTTCAAATTTCATTTGGTTACCATCAAACCATTCTAGGTCCAGTACCATACTCTTTGACATTCCTATTTGTGCGTTCTCACTAGTTGCTACTGCTGCTGGTGTTGATGCTACTGACATTTCTGTGTCTGTTTGTTCATACTCTTTTGAGGCTTCTTCTGTGATTTGTAGAGATCCTAGTCATTCCGACAATGCCTTGATATTGTTCGTTCTTCTGGAACTTGTCTTGGTCCTTCTTTGTAGTTTGCACTACATATGTCTCGTTCTCGACAGGTAACTCTGTCTATTTTCATCCATATGCACCTCTCTTGCAAGGTAAGCTCATTGACGCTTTACCAAATGTTACAACCTTAAGCTAGAGCTCAGGTTACACTTAAGACTTAAGAGGAATTAAGGGATGATAGAATTGGTAAAGTGTAAGGATACAAGAGAATATCTATGCTATATATACTACTAAGCAATGTGTAGTCCATGAAACATATAAGTCAGATAACATAAAGAAGCAGTAAGAATGAAGCAAGGAAAAAGCACCTACTATATGAGGCACTGACTGAGACTACTTCAGCACAGCCAATTGTGTTGTCATACCCTATGTCTATCTCCATGATGCATCCTCGAGACATTAATTATAACACATCTCCCTCAATCAACTTCTTCCAAGATTATCTATCATCCTAAATACGCAGGTCAATATCTCTTATTGTGGACAGCTTGAGACCCATCCAATCCATGGCTTCCAACTCATATAAATAATAAGCCAGT
>JAJOHK020001064.1:0-16369 GCA_022457215.2 Leucocoprinus gongylophorus
CATTATATGATACAGAGAAAGACATAGAAGATTCTAAAATAGATAATATTATAACAGTATGGTTACAATATATTAGCCTTATGAATATTATATAGTCTTTAAGGTAGGCTAGATGTAGTTGCACACAGACCATAGTCTGAGGTATATAGACTATTCTATATCAAAAACTCCATCAAGTTCTCTTATGTAAACTCTATACAAGGTTCTTTTTTTGTCTAACTTTCTGGCTTAAGTCATAATACTAGGTCTCTTGTTCTAACAGAAATAAAATACCTGTAAGTCCTATAGTATATGTTAATCTTAAGAATCAAGAATCCTAGTAGTTGCTATATAAAATTACTATTATATGGTAACAGACTTAAGATATCTATATTTAGAGAGAATTAAACTTTCAATCTTTTAAACACTTATATAAATACTCTTATTAGGTCTTTAGTAATTGAAACTACTAGACTACTAGAGCTTTCAACCACTACAACATAGCCTACTTTATATACTACTTGGTATTAGTCTGTGTATCTTAACTTTAACTTATTTTAAAGTATGACTAAGTTTTTCTAACAAATTTTACAGAGTTCTATTATCAGATGTAATTCACACTCACTGATTTTATTCACAATAATAGCACAGAAGACAGAGTCCTGAAGAGAACTTCAACAAGAACAGACTTTGGGATAGATACAGATGGAGTATTATGCAAATGGATTGACCTTGGCTTCAACAGTATTATAAGATGAGAGTATGGACAGACTTTGGCTAGAGTTAGGGTTAGCTGGACAAAGATAGTTATTATTATTAGTCTACAATGGATGGAGAGCATATGACCTGGAAGTCATGTGACAGAGGCTAGAATGGTCTAAAAGGATCGGGAAGAGTCTAGAAGGAGTTAGGGTTAGGGATGACATCAAGGAACTATGGTTCCTCATGGTGTGCACATATACAGCAGAGATTAAGAGTATAACGTCAGGGCACATGTAGAAAGCATGGTAGCCTTAAGGAAAACACATGTGGATGAGTAATGGGATATGAGGTAGAGGCATGGACATAAGAGCTGGTTAATATTGTTGTAGCACAGACCACATGTAATTTATATAAATAGAGGAGCAATGCAGCAAGGGCTCCTTGTCAAGTACTCTTGTAATCCCCACTATTAGATAGCCAACTGAGAGCTTTGCTAAAGTAAGCAAACTATGAGTGCTATTCCGGCGAGTGGTTGCTACAACAAACAGATGTTATTATACCTAGCCTATACATTACATAGTTGGGATTTCAGATAATAAGAGTTCAAGCAGAGATATGAGTATGACATATTTTAAGTTGATAATCAGAATAAGGAAAATGATATATGGTAAACTACATTCTTAAATATGAAACTAGTAACCTAATAATAATCTACTACTGTGCATACTCTAGGTTAATAGACACTATAGTAGATGTCATTCAGAACTTCATAGAATTAATGAGAAGTACAGATTCTGGTTCTTGTGTTGATGGGTAATTAGAATGGAGTGTGATCTGTATTAGAAGAGTAGAAAATGTGTGGATGACAGATAGTATATAACAGTATCCCTCTCCTAGAACCTTGAAGGCTTAGTCCTAAGTTATGCAGAAATTAGTGAGTGCTGCAGTCTAATAATGATAAAAAGGAACAAGAAAAAAATGAGAAACAGAGTAATCAAAAGAGAAGTAAGAAAGAACAATACTAAAAGGATATCAGAGCTAAGATAGTGGAAGAGGCCCAGGTTTTCTAGGATAAGCTTGGTACAAGTTAGATATGAAGTCAAAGATATGAGCAAGTTTTGATATCTAATCAGATTCTTCTTCTGTATTCTCATATTCTAGCCAGATGACTTTGTAGAGTAGTATGTGTTAAGACTTAAGCTTAAGTATAAGAGTGAAAGAATATTCTTAAATTATGTAATTACAAGAGAACTTAATAGAGTTTCTAGTATAGAATAGTCTATCTTATATATGCTAAGCTACTGGTCTATGTTACGGTACTATTAACTTACTCTAAAGAGCTGTCATAGGCCAAGTCCATTCATCCAGAAAACACATCTCTACAGTACATTCCTTGCCAACAATTAAAGCCTGCCTTCTACAGTAGCCACCTTTCTCGCAACATGCTTTATAGCAGTGCTACAACTATTCAGGTATTTCATCTTCCATGGTAGAGATACTTCTATTCAACTCAATCTTCCATGATGGAGTTACTCCTGTCAGTGTTTCAATACTGAAACCTCTGCTCGGGGTAAATAGATATTATACCACTGAAACCCTAAGCATCTCCTATAGTAGGAACTCAAATATAAGACTAGTAGTTATATTGTAATTCACTATTCTGATAATCAAAAAAATTAAACTCTTATTGAACTCAATTCCCAGTATTCAATGGTGATATACCAAATCAGTACTCACTCCTATCTTGGACTTCTTTCTATTATCTGAAGTTACAACTATATGACAGACAGATGGCATAGCACATAAGCTAAAGCCAAGGTCATTCAAACAAGTCCACACATCTCTGAGTCCATATTATAAACTTTCACCCCCAGTGTGAACTGTGCCTGACAAGAGCTATATATTAAATATGTTGTAATAATATTATTCTTCTAAAAGTTTTCAATATATTCTATTGTAACATGTGATAGTGTGACTGATATGTGACATCTTGTGACAGTTACACATGATATTATGCTAAACCCTAACCTTAAGTCAAAAATAGAAATGAAAGTGAAATAAAATAGAATCTACTATTTACAACTTTGACAGTTTGCATGTATATCTATAATCTATTATTGAGTCTACAATCTAGAAAACTTTATATTCTAGTTTGCTATCTATCACTACTAGTAGTAGTGAGGGTTCAAATCAGCTAGAAAAAGTATTGAGTATTGTGGGTTTGAACATGGATATGTGGAATACTAGGTAGACTATATGTATTAGTCTCAGAAGATGGATTATGAATGAGTGAGTATTAGCTTGGCTAATAATCTCAAAAGATCTCAAGTATTTTTCCAATAGCTTTTTTGAGGGTCATGTGATATAGAAAAACTGTACTTTGACAAATACTTATTAGCCAAACTAGAAGTCTAAAACTAAGGCTCTGTATGTATCCACTGAACATTGATACCATAGTTATACTGCAAATATCTCTGTTTTTAGATTATTATCACAAATAAGCCACTCACTGGTTATGATACTTGAACTTAGTGGTGTGTCAGAGGTTTAGTATAAGAAGATAATGATAAGTAGTATCAACAAGGATAATTGACATTGTTAAGTCTGAGGTCTAATCCTCAGACACAGAGATATATATACAAAAGAGTAATGGTCTGTGTGCAAGCTGTTTTCATCACATGATCAAAACTCGTACCTGATAGGAGCTGTCATCTGTCATAACAGATGTTAGACTAATTTTAGAAAATAACTAATTATGTCACTACATTGATATGCCTGTATCTCTACCAATACTTATTGCTTTGAGATACATCATATATCATTGGAAACAGATTGATAAGCACTTTCCAATGCAAGTTCAATTGTTTATGAGATATCAGCAAATGAAGATTTTACAGTTACTGATGACCTGATATCTTAGTCATTTGTTGTTGCTTTTGTACATCCCATATATATGTAGATAGCCCTCATTTGGGGCTTTCCAGCATAACTTAGTTTGTGAAAATTGGTCTACTGGTTGTAGAGATACAAGCTGAATGAAGTTTGTGACAATTATCTTATAATTCATTGAAATTTATAGTAAATTCTCAGAATATAGAATGAAGCAATATTTTACTCCAAATATATATTAATGCTCAGATAGTACCCTTTGAAAAAATAGTGATATCTCAGTAGTAGTGCTCAGTATGTTGTTGTATGTAAACTCTACTAGTAGAAGAAGGTCCAACCATTTATCCTATTAGTAATTATAGTAGACTCAGAGATACTGCTCTAGCATCTAGTTGGTATATTTTATTTGACTATCTTTTATAGGTGGTATCCAGATATGAAGTAAAGTTACATATCGAGAATAGTTCCTAAAGACTGGAAAAAGTTGAAGACAAATTCTGATCCACAGTTAGAAGTGACATAGGATAGAATACTGTGCTTGGAGAATACATAGATCACAAATAGTTTGGCTAGTTCATATAAGGTAATAGTGTCTACTGTTGGAACAAATATAGCCTGTTTGGAAAGTTGATCAATGATGACAGAGATGAAGTAGAAAAGAGGTTAAGCTAGAATACAACAAGAACTATGTAATACTAGCCCTTAACTACATACTAAAGAATTCAAAAGAGAAATTATCAGTATTAGAAATCAACAGAAGATATAAAAACAATAATATAGAGAATGATTAGAATATATAAAACTCTTAAAAAGGCTCTCATGAATATGAAAGAATAAAAGTAGAAAAGATATTAAAAGGAATATACAAGTATTATCTACTTGTGAATACTTTTACTGGCTAACACACTCCTAAATAGTAAATCTTATACTGTATAACAAGCTTCTTTGGGAAATCTAGTGAATAGATTACAAAGCTTTTCTTAACATCATTGTTCTAGTATCTTCTACTATATTTCAAACCTATAACATTACATCATGTGACTGTGGTCACATGCCTCTTTATTATCCAAGGAAAACAAAAACAAAAGAAATATTAAATCAAGAAAAATAGATAAAAAGAAAAGAAAATGTTCAAGTCCAAGCATATTATAATACCAAGCTACCATTATCATAGACTATATGACAATATTTTATCTGCAATCACACAAGATGAAGCACTCCAAGAACACCTCTACTACCTGACAGATCATTAGTTACTAGATACCTCCAGACTCCTTCTCAAAGACAGGAAAATCTATACTGTTGGCAAATAATCTCTGCACATATATCCTGTAGTATTATTACAACCATATTCTCACAGGACATTTCAGACAAAATAAAACACCAGAGCTCATCCATTGTGATTACACTTGGCCATCTTTACATGCAGATATCAAAAGTTTCTGTAACTCCTATGTTATCTGTATGAGATCCAAACTACAATATCACAAATCCTATAGATCATTCAAACAACTCCTAATTCTCAAATGACCCTGGAACTAGATCTCCATAGACCTCATCAAAAAACTTCTCTCTTTATTTGGATGCAGTACAATCCTAGTCATCATTGTTATGCTAGAAAATGCTTTTCTGTGAAAAAAGTAATCTCATAAGGTTTTTAAGTATATAAGACCTCATTGAAGGCATTAGCAAGAAGATCCTACATTCCTAGATGACACCTCAGGCTCTCTTAAGTGAATACCAACCAGAGAGATAGTGTAGTAGCCATTAAACAAACCAGACTTTAGACTTGGAGCCTACTAGAACAGACTTGGCAAAGTATTGTGAAATGCCTAGCTATCTGCTGCTCTAACTTGTATGTATATAGAGACCACTTGGTGATAACAGAGGCATGCCATAATACTATTCTCTAAAAAACTATAGAAAAAGCAATGTTGTCCACTTAAGAATGACTAGCTATAAAGAATGTGCACTTATAGGAGCTTTTTACTAAGTAACAAATGTTCAGAAGGTCAAATAAGGTAGAAGCACACTAGACCAGAACCCAGTAGAGTCTAAAATAGAGGAATAAGAAGAAGTAGCCATAGTGATAGGAAGAGAAGAATGGACTAGGTCTTAACAAGTAGAGATTAATCATTGGATCAAGATTGAGTTGCAGATGAAGAAATGGCCATGTGCTCTTGAGACTTCAGGGAGCTTCATTATTGTTTTTATTTCCATTCTCTAGTTTTATTCTTTGTATTTTTAGAATAATATATAAGCTACAAGTAGAGAGGAGTAAGAGAGAGAACTTCTATCTGAATACTTTTACTTGAGAGCAGTTTAACTTCTCTTTTATTGAGTGAGCATTATTGGTATTTGTTATCACTTTCAAATGAGTTTTGAAGAGTTCTAGCAGTCTAGGAAGATAAGTATCAGTTGGTATCTTTTGTAAGGTTCAACTTGAGAGGTATCTTTGTAGTGTATCATCTAGAATGGATGGAGTTGTTGGAAACTCTTAAGAAACATGTTTATCTTGTGGTAACAGTATGGTGGACCCATGAACAACATATATACTTTAGGGTAGGACTATTTATCATAAGTATGGACTATGTATGTATCATATAAATAGGGTAGCAGTTCATCAGAGACTCCTTGTTGAGTTTTTTTGTGATTTCCATGAAATACTTTCCTTTGAGTTTATCTTAGTGACACTATTGGTCTTTGTAACTAGTGGTTGCCACAACACTTGGAGGGATGAAGAAACTAGAGCAGTGGCTCAGAGGAACATTACAAGTTGACTATGGATAAATACATGGCATAGGCTTTGAGGGTTGACAGAGTTGTAGGCTGTACTTTCTTCTTTCAGATAAAGATCTTCTCTTTGGGTAATAGCATTAGCTTTGAATCCTAAATGTCCTAGATAGAAGCAAATGATGAGGTTGAACTAGAAGAGAAATTCAGACCATCTTGCTTGATAGTAAGAGAAAATTTTGGTGGTAAAGAAGTATTCCAGATTCTTGTAGTCTGTAATAATGTTTATAGATAACTCTGATCTTTCCAAAGTGGTACCAGATATAAAAAGCTTCAAAAATCATGAGAAGTTCTTTGTTATATATGTCATAGTTAAGTTCTACAGCTTTCAACATACAGGACTAGAAAGTAACCAGATGTACTTCTTTTTCTTTTATTATAATCAATAGTATAGCTATAAGAGCATAATCCAAAGTATCAGTTTTCATTTGGGTGTTGGAAATCCAGTGGGTAAGAATAGAAGCAGAAACAAATGCTTTTTTAAAGGTGTTAAATGATTTGTAACATTGGAATTTGAAATTCCAAGAGATGCTCTTCCATGTTAACCAGGTTAGTGGGATGGCTTTGTTTGAATAATTGTAAATGAATCATTAGTAGAAATTTGCAAAACCTAAAAAGGTTTGTACATCTTTGACTTTATTTGTTTTAGGTCAATTCTGAATCTCTTCTCAGCTTTTGTATATAGTCTGGCCTTATAAAGTTGGCATAATACTTCTTTTACATGTTCACAATGTTAGGACATATCATTCAAGTAAATCAAAATATTGTCGAGGTATATGACTATATAGACATCAAGAAGATCTAAGAAAATACCATTTATGAATCATTGAAAAGCTACTAGGGTATTAGTCAGGCTCAAAGGTATTATTACTCATTTAAATGATCCATATTAAGTTTAGAAAGCTGTCTTCCATTTATTGCCTTCCACAATCCATACCAAGTAGTATGTATGCTAGAGATTGATCTTTGTGTAAATGCATGCCTTCTAAAAGAAGTCCAGGAGGTCAGATATCAGAAGAAGTGGGTACTTATCTTTCTATATGATGTGATTGAGTTCTTGGAAGTTGATATACAAATGAAGAAATCCATCTTTCTTTTTGACAAATAGTACTGGTGCTCTGTAAGAGGAAGATATCAGTTGTATGAATCCTGTGTTTATGTTTTCATAAATAAATACTTCTTGTTCTACTGCTGAGAGTGAATAGATAGTTCTGATAGGTGGCTTTTCTCTATTTTCTAATTTTATTTACAAATTGTAGGAGCAATGGGTAGCTAGGGTCTTTACTTTGGCCTTGCTACAAACTCATGGTACTTGGGTGGAACAGTGAATAAATTGACTAGATCATTGATAATTCTTGCTACTTTTACAGCAAGATTATGAAATAAAATATAAAATAAAACGTCATAGAGCCTATCATTTGTACTGCCCAGATATATGATTGAGCACAAATGATGGTAATGTGGGGTCAAAAGAAAGAGGTTCTAGGTTCCATATTGGAAGTATCAGGTAAACCTAGTATAGTTAGGTTTTCTTAGAAGGGTTTAGATATCAGAATTTTATCTGGGTAGTTTTCTTTTCTTGAAGGTAGTTCAAAAGTAATAGAAGTCATAGTCCAGTCAATTGAAGGATTATGTTGGGTAAGCCAGTCATATCTGAGTACCAATGAGTAAGAGAAGTTGAGAGAGGCTACATATACATTTAGGATCACCCAGTGACTAGATGTAATTGTAATGGGTAGAGAAACTATTTCAGAGATAATGTTATTTGACAATCTGTTGAATAGTTTTAGTTTTACAAGCATTGTTGGAGAAGTTGAAATATTATATTTTTATATGAATGTGTTATTAACAAAGTAGTGTGTGGATTCTGAGTTAACCAAGGCATAAAAAGTCAGGTTTTGGATGTGGTCTGGTTTACAGACCAATAGAAACATGAGTTTTAGGATAAGTGAGTTCAGATCAGAGAGAATAGCAGTACTGAGATAAATTGGGCTTTTTGTATAAATAAGATTACTATAGCCCACAATCTATACAGAGATTGTAAAGCTACTTTCTAGTTTCCCAAGTATGTAGCCAGGATAGTTTCTGGCATAGAGGGAGCAGCCTCTATATGTCTAGCCTGAAGCCTAGTATTGCTGGAAGGGTAATATAGGTAGACTTTAACTTGGTAGCTCTATTTCCCATAGTACAGACACAGATTATTGTTGAAACACCTCTTCTACTCTTTGGATATCAGTTTCCTATCACTTCCCAGCTTCTCAAAGTTGTCACTCCAGAAATTGATGAGTTTTTTACCCAGGTTTTTTTATTAGTGATCTAGAAGTTCAAGCCAGAGGAAGTAGGTGTGAAATTCTGATTGTGGTTGTATTTCCTCTTTTTTTTCTAATGTTGGTTGTTGATAGTAATGGCTAGAAAGTACATTGATTGAAAAAAGATTGGTTTACCCTCTTCTTACATATATATGGGATTCTGTATCTGGTTCAGAAGATCTTGATAATACTAGTAATACAACATGTTATCTCTCTATTCTAGCTGGAACAAATATTTTATGAAGTCAATGTTGTATGTGGCTATTTTATTACCAGTTTTCATTCTTAAGTTGTCTAGGGCTATGGCTACATCTCTGATAGTGTCAGATAATTTGAAGTTTTGACACAGTTCTTTTATAAATAACATCTAATTCTGAAGCCAGTCCTGACATATTTTTTGATCTTTTTGGTCCAATTCAATCTTGAACCAGCTTTATATGACTCCAGTTAGGTAAGTTGTTGCAAAATTGACTTTTGCAGCATCTGTACTAAACTATTCAGGATTTGCACAAAAATAAAGTCAGTACTAGAAAAGAAAACTATCTAGTTTTTTTAGATCTATACCATCAAAGATATTTAACATCTAGACTCTTACTACAGGTAGAGTAGAGTTCATTATCATAATTAGGTTGGCTGCAAGTTTTAAGAGAACCTCAGCTAGAAGGTCCGTTAATTAGAAGAGTTGTTGGAAAGTTATGATTTCTAGAGGTGGTAAAGGTTCTTCTATTTCTGGCATATTGATCCAGTTGGAATCATTATTGGCTAAGACATCTTCTAGAGTATTTAGTACAATTTTTGGAATTATTTTGAGAGACCAGAGAACTGAGGTTAGCCCTATTAGTTGCCTAGAGTATCAGGGTGGAATAGTCATGTGAGCAAATTGTTTACTCAGTTGATGCATAGATAAGAGTTTAGAGGAGAAGATAGAGTTATAGCAGAAGAATGTTATTCTGTTATCAGATTAAGGATTGGATTCTTTTAGAAAGATTGGATTGTGATGGTGGCTATTTAGTCTGATTATACTGTTAGATATGATTCATACTCACTGATTTTAATTGTGATAATAGTATGAAAGACAGAGTTCAGAAGAGAATTTCAATAAGAATAGACTTTAGTATGGATGTGGGCAAAGTACTATATAGATAGGTCAACCTTGGCTTCAATAGATATTGTTGTACCTAGTCTATATGTTACATGGCTAGGATTTCAGATAACAAGAGTTCAAATAGAGATACAAGTATAGCATAGTTCAAGTTAATAATTAGACTAAAGAATATATAGTAGAATATATAGTAGATTACATTCTTAAATATGGAACTTGTTGCAACAACCACTAGTCAAAAAACCAATAGTAATATAAGCAATAAATCTCAAGATAGATATCAAGCAGGAATTACAAGAGAACTTAACAAGGAGTTCCCAATATATTGCTATCCTATCTATACAATATATACATAGTCCATGCTAACAATAAATAACTCTACCCTAATGTCTATATGTTGTCCATGAGTATACCATATGTATATCATAAGATGAATATGCTATTAACATATACCTTGACATTATCTTTCTAGCTCTTTCTCCTAGAGTCTAGGCCTATGACCTCATATCATGTGACATGTCATGTGCCTCTTCATCATTAAAAGAAAAAGAAAAGAAATATTAAATTAAGAAAAATGTTAGTGTTCAAATATACTATAATAGAACTGGTAATCTAATAATAATTTACTGCTAGTTGTCAGATACTATGAGAGATGTCATTCAAAACTTTATAGAATTGATAAGAGGTATAGGGTTTGGTCTTTAAGTTGATGGGTGATTGGAATAGAGTGTGATTTATATCAAAAGAGCAGAAAATGTGTAGATAACAGATGATATGTGATATCTATCTGTTATGTCCATATATCTCAACTGTTTTTAATCTAGAGTTTGGATTTATAAAAACAAACTCTAATAGATACTAGAATAATATGTTAAAAATATATGTTGTTTTCATAGTAGTTTAGAATCTCTACTATTCTCTTATATATTCAATAGTTTAAATCAGTATTTACTAAGAAAGATTTTATTACTCTCCCCAGCTACTACAAGTGAAATTATACTATCAAACTAGTTTCTGAAGCTAAGCCCAAAATATACAAGATATACTCTCTGTTTTCTGCAGAGTAATTTAAGCTAGATATATTCATTACTGAAAACTTCTATACAAGCTAGATAAGATATTTGAAGTCTTCCATAGCTGTGCCAGTCTGTTAGAATCAAAGATAGTAATATTATGACTTAAAGATAATAATGTTATAACTCAAAGATCTTAGAGTAAATCAATAAATTTATTTTTTTTTCTTGGAAGATATAAAGTTGACATATGGAATAGACATTAGGGTAGAGTTATTTATTATTAGCACAGACTATGAGGACTTTGTATAAATAGTATAGGAATACAGCAGAAACTCCTTGTTAAGTTCTCTTGTGATCCTTACTTGATATTCTACTAAGAGATTTACTTGTTGTACTACTATTAGTCTTTATAATTAGTGGTTGCTATAATATTAGGGCTAATACAAGAGAACTCAACAAAGAGCTCTATACAAGATTGTCTACTTTATATACTAAAACTTAATGATCTATGCCCTACTACTTTAGCCTATCCTAAATAATTATATATTTTTCTTAAGGCCAATATGTATTGTATATATTATATAATATTATTCTTTCTAAATCCTTCTACAATGTTCTATGTGTCATGTGATTTGTGTGACATCCAAGTCACATAAGTGTGACAGTAACCTATAATATCATACTAATCTCTAACTCCAAACTAAAAGACAAAGTAAAAGTAAAAGTATAAGAGAAAGAAAAATAAAATAAAAAATAAAGTTTACTATCTTCAGTTCTAACAAGTAGACTTTATTTTTATTTTTATTTTTATTTTCATTTATTTTGAACTTAGGATTAAATGTTAGCATAATGTTATATGTCACTGTTACAAGTTATGGTCACATAATCATGTATCATGTAGAAGAATATAAAAGGTTCTAGAACAACTAATGTTATTTTACATGTCAACAGCATGTAATATGCACAGTCTTTAGGATAGACTAAGGTTAGTATAGCATAAACTAGTAGTCTAGCATATATAAGATAGATACTTTTATACTTGGAACCCCATTGAGTTCTCTTATATTAACCCAATATAAGGTTTATCTTTTGCTCTAACTCTTTGAGCTTAAGTTGTAACATAGTCTTCCTTATCAAGGAAAAGAATGACTCTTTTAGATTAGTATCAAACTATATAACTCTCAATATAACAACTATCAAGAATAAGTATCTGCTTTCTTTGATCTTTAAACTGGTCACTAAAATCCAAGAAGCTTGCTATTTTACTAAGCTGGATATCCACTTGAAAAACAGCCTTTCATCCAAACTACAGACTTTTTGAACCTTCAGTAATGTTTTTTGGGATAACTGTTGTAGCAACCACTCATCACTCAAGAACAAATGATCTCACCTATACATGTGCACACCATGTGTACACTATGAAGAACTCATATTCCTTGATGTCATCTCCTAACCCTAACTTCATCTAGACTCTTCCCGATCCTTCTAGACCCTAAGTCCTTCCAGACTGCTCTAAACTACTCTAGCCTATATCACATGACTTCCAGGTCATGTGCTCTCCATCTGTTGTAGACTAATAATATTACTAACTATTTTTGTCCGGCTAACCCTAACCCTAGCCAAAGTCTGTCCACACACTCGTACTATAACAATAACCAACAGTATTACCACCTTCCAGACTATAATGAACAATATCTTTCAAGACCTTATAATAAAAGGTATTATGATAGTAGCCAACATATACTATAATATATTAGTAAGTTAATACAGCAAGAACTCCTTATTGAGTTTTTCTTGTGACCTCCATGAAATTTACTACTAAGTAACTACTAAGTGAACCCTATGCTGTTTTAACTATGAGTTGCCACAACAAGTAGAAGAATGTGTTTCATTTATATATACTCTAAGCTGTGGTAATTACTAGCTACTCAAGTCCTAAATTACTGAAAAGTTTAGCTAGAATTCTGTTTAACTAATAGTCTTTCTTATTTTATATAAAGTATAAGTATAGAACCCTATTTTAATTACAGTAGAATTCTCTCTATTAATTAGTACATCACTGATCTGCTGAAAATACTTATCCTAAAGTAGTTTACTTTGTCCTAGATCTCTCACATCTATTTTCTGTTGTGTTAGAAACTCAAATGAGAGCAACTGCAGCTACAGTGAACATGACTCAGTCTTCATAGTATAAAACTTAGTATATTTATATGTACATAAAGTGAACACAACTAGATATAAGTGAGTTAAAAAATAGAATGTATAGAAGTATTTCTATACTCACCTCAGTTTTGTACTATGAAGACTGAGATGAGACTGTGTGACATGAGAGTAAAAACAGTCCAATCTTATGTAAGAAAGCAAATGTTCAAAGGAATGTGATGTTGAAATAATAAAGGGTATGAAGTGAGACATATGCAATACAAATGAATCTCATACCACTAAAGTAAGTCACATAGTTTTGTGGTTAATTTATTTACCACTAATCCAAGGTCTAAATATACTATAGCTGTTGACACATGCCCAACAAAAAGAACTAGCTTGTGGTGGATTCATTAAGAGTTGCCTAGCTATGATATTTGTGACACTTCATAGTCATACCTTGATTTCAGTGTAGTCATATTCAAATTATAGAGGATAATTCAGCTCCTAATCTTATAAATGGTATTGAATAGCAAAAAATAGTATCTTCTACAAACAATGGTCTGTATTCCCACTCTAAGCAAGTTCACAAACAAATGCAATGGTACTTGAGTTCTACAGCATCTATAAGCTCCAGACAAAAGGCTATTGAGCCTAAAAGAGCTACAACCATTGAAGGCAAGAAGAAATCCAAATCTGTTAATCATGAGGCTAATTTAACACAATTGGGTAGAGATATTGGCAAGCCTCCAAAGAAGAAAGTATGACCAAAGAAACTTGCACAGTTCAGGTTTCATTGTTTCAAAAAAGTTTTAGAATAAGCTGAATGTATTTAAATGCAAAAGTGAATGGATAATGTAATTCAAAGAGAGTTTGAACTGAGTTCTTAATTTGTATAGATTCTTCATGATTTATCAGAAAAGAGAAAACCACAAGCTCAAAGAAGAGTTTAAGGTTTTGGGCTCAACTATAAATGTGAGTTGATAGCATGTTCAGATTTCCACTCACAGTTTATCTATTAGGTTTACACTATAACCATTAACCATAAGCCCAAATGTAATTGTGAGACATCATTGTTCCTCTATTGATATACCTCTAACTCAATTACAAGGCTCTGATAATCACATGGGCAATCATTGCAAACACATCATGAGTCCACTTAATACTAGCAGTTCATATCTCATTGATCCTCCAAAGATGTTCATTTTCTTGAAAGTTCTTTGTATTCCTATCAAATCACATATATGGTATTAGATGTAAGTAGATCTGAGTCCAACCATACAAGCTACATAACTCATTATTCTAGAGCTTTGCTGATAAATGAGCTTGAGTCTGTTTTCACAAAGACCTCTAAAGTACCTAATTCAGTCACTAATTCTTGTGCCCAAAAAGCTTTCTTACAAGCAACCAGCCAGATTGTCAAGTCTTCAACAACAGCTACCAGTAACAAGAAAAGAATACCTAGTGAGAAAAATGACTGTCCAATCTATTATGACACTATATATCAAATTACAGAAGCTGCTCTTACTTTCTGTGAAGAATGTGGTAATACACTGTATAAGGAATGTTTCATTTAGTATATGTTCCATCATGTTATGACTTAAAGCTCAAAGTGTTAAGCAGTAAGACAACTCTTGTATTGAGTAACACAAGAGAACTCAATAGAGTTCCTAGTACAAAGTAGTCTATCTTATATACTACTACTCATGGTCCGTGCTCCCTACTGTGCACTCTACTCTAAATGACCATGTGTATGACATAAGACCAACATGTGTTGTCCATGTTGTATGACATTACTTTATTCCAGAACCTTCTACTCCATTCTCCCAAGTCTCATGATCAGTCTTGTGACTATGCCATCAACTTGTGACTGATGTGACAGCGTGACTGATAAGCCCTAACCCAAGTTGTTCTAAAAATAGAAAAGAAAAGAAAAAATAAAAATAAAAATAAAATAAAATGAAAAGAGAAAATAATAATGAAGTCCACCGTCAACAATCTTAACATATCAGCTCTCAAAATATGAGGTAGCAATGCTAATTATTTGAGAAGATGAGAAAAGTAATTATCAGACAGAAAAAATCCATCTGATAATCAATAAAGATAACTCTTATTAAACTCAATCCCTGATATTCAATGGTAACACACCTAATCAGTATTCATTTCCATCTCAGACTTCATCTATTTCTCTAAAGTTGTGACCATATGGGAGACAAATAGCACAGTATATAAGCTGAAGCCAAGATTGTTCTACAAGTCCATATTACTGAGGTCTTTCCATAGTGTTATATACTCTGTTTATTTCTAAGCCAACTCTATAGACTTTCATTTTCTAGTGTGAACTACACCTAACTTGCATATAGTATCATTTAAAATGGAACAAAGGAGACATAAAACTAGCTAGTTCTAAAGTGTAATGAAGCCATTTCATAAATTTGGCTAGTACTATCAGCATGTCTACTTGTACATCAATTCTTTTTTTAATTAACAATTGAGACAGATCTACATCTAAAAATCATTATAGACCTCTTCTATGAAAGAGCAATAGTACTACAGATATACTACTTTGTTGATGTTAAATACAAACCCAAAGGTTCTCTATTATGTAATCTTATACAAACCTCAGCTGGACTAGCTCAGCATTCTACTCTTCACAACTGCCTAAAAATGAATATATTTAAAGAAAATTATAATGCACAATTTCAGTCACTCAATAAAGTACAAAAATACCCAATTTATTGGTTTGATAATAGTATTCTCATCCTCAAAATTCAAGACATCAAGTTTTGGGTTCATCACTCTCTTTTTTAGTATTATTCCCCATTCCTTATATCAGCAAAGTCTAGAATTCTATCCTACACAACAAACTCAGTCACTAGTTATACCTCTGAAATTATGTATTATGGAGCCAGTTAAAATTTTAGGCTAAAGAATATTAAGGTTTTTTTAGAACATATATATCATAACATGTAAGTTGCTTGAGTCAGTTGGCTAATTACATATAATTCAAGCTCTGGTTCATAATGACCATCATCACCTGCAATTTCATTGTTTGAAAGTTCTTTATCATCTAATTTGTCCTTCCAATACATTGTTGCTATGCTATGCTTGACTAGCCCTTAGAAGTTTGACATGCCAACCATTCACTTCCATGCAAAGAGTATTTTGGTCTTATATTTCAACAACATGGACCCATCTAAGATCTATAAAGCCAAAATGTTCAAAGCAGTCACAATTGCTAGAACATTTTGAATTATGTCAGTATGCATTTTTTACATCAATAGATGTACAAAAGAAAACATGCTCAGACATAGGTTCTCAAAACTGCTCTGTATTACTCTATGGTTATAGTAGATTTTGATCCCAAGGTTGAGAACCTGCAAATGACCTCCCAGTCCACAGTTCTTCCTGAGCTATGTAAATACATCTTAATCATA
>JAJOHK020001065.1:0-16363 GCA_022457215.2 Leucocoprinus gongylophorus
TTACAAAAAAAAGAAGAGAAACTGTTCCAAAGGTACTTAGTTTTTCCACTGACTAGATAATTCTTGAAAAAACTCAAGATTTTGTGATCAAAACTAGCTTTGTCCAGGATTAAAGAGAGAAGCTGATGATTGAGTAAAGAGAAGAATTATGTGATGTTAAATGCCAGTATGTCCATGGTAAGGTTTTTAACCCATCCTGATCTAATAAGATGAGTGAGAGTGACATCTACATCAGTAGTAGATCTATGTTTGAGTCCACCTAATTGACATAGGTGACTGAAGTTATTAAATATTGATAAGAATTGCAATCTTTCTCCAATTATCTTATTAAAAAGCTTTCTGATTATGTTAAGCAACATGATAGGATGGAATGATTTAGATGAGTCATATGAAGCCTTGTTATGCTTGGGGATAATGACTATGGTTGATATTTTAAAATGAGATAGCCAATAACCTAAATCAATATATGTGTTAATAATATCAATTAGTTTCATAATACATTCTTTGTTCTTGACAATTTTCTTGATATGTCTCCAAGACAACTTGTTTGGTCCAGGAGTCAGAATTGTTGTATTTTTTGATGGCATTAATAAGCTTCTCTTTTGAGAAAGAAACCCACTTTGTTATTTCTTTATTGGAAATTTCTTCTAATAGACTAATATTAACTTGATGATTTTGAGTGAAATTGAAAGACTTGTGGAGTGCTTCCCATAAATCATCTAGTTCAATGTAGGGTCAACCATTGTATTGAATGGCTTCAGTAGCCAGAATTTTTCTCTTTTTGACCCAGTTCATGAGTTCACAAGAACTACAATTTTTATTGGCAATCTTATCAATTTTTCCATTGAAGAAGTTTTATTTTGTCTTCTTAATAATTTCTTTGAATTTTTTCCAGTCTTTAAGTTATTTGGACTGTTTGTATATGTCAAGATCCCTGTGACAGTCATTATCCCACCAAGCTTTAGAATGCTTTGTAATGTTGATGATCTTGGAGTGTTTGTACCATATTCTATCAATATTGTTGGAAAGTAATTGAATGATGGCCTCAAGAGCATCAATGCTTTGAATAGATTCTATGTTGAGACCTTTAATAGAGTTAATGAGCTCATCAATGAAATAAGTTTCCTCTTCACTGTTCTTGATTAAAGATTGTTTTTTTGTTTGAATACATTCCTCAAGGATAGAAATGTTGATAATAATAGGGGTATGATCAGATGTTAACCTCTAGTCAGGATGAATACAATGATTGTCATGTTTAGATGAGTTTGGGTATAAAAACATGAGGTCCAGGACTAAATTCAAATCTTAGGTGCTGTCAGAGTACCTAGTAGGAAAAAACTCAGCAGGTTTGGAAAGTTATAGATGAAAAGAGTTGGTGATATCAAAAAGAGTATCTCTATAAGAGAAATAATATGGGAAATTTGGATTTCAAAAACTATCCCTAATATTAAAGTCCCCCATCATGATGAGAACATTGTTAATATTGACTTCAGTATCCTTGAGATACTTCAAAGCCATTTGAGACAAATCAGAATATATATTGATTAAAAATTGAACCACAATTGAAAAAATAAATGCAAGAAATGTCTCTATGGTTAAGAATGTTATTTCAAAGGGGAAAATGTAGAGAAGAAATACAAATATTAATGTAAGTGATGACTCTTAGAGAGTTGGCAACTTGAGAAGAATTCCTAAAAAATATAAATCAGTTTGGATGATTGGGAACTCCTACTAATTCTTCCCCTTTGCAGTTAGTATAAATCAGAATGGATCGTATAACAGACCAAGATGGTTCTTGGATGAAAATGATATCAAAAGACAAATATGTTTCAAGAATAGTGTTAATAATGAAGTTGTTCTTGTAAACATTCTGTGAGTAGATCTTGATGTTTTCTAAAATCATAATCAGGTGCTGCTCACAGCTGAGTGAATGGAGTTACTTCTGCTTTTGTGAAGTTCCTGTTGTTTTTTGTTATACTAGTTGCAGTTGAAACAATGCTTTCAGAAGGGACAAGTGTTTAAGTCTACTTTAATTGCCTTAATAGTTTGAATGAGTGAGGGCATGGTTTGCCCTTCTTGGTCTTAAGTTTTAGAGAGTTTGTTTTCTCACTTGCTTTGCAATACCAAGCAAAGTGATGATGATGTTTGGATTTATGAAGACCATTGCATTTAGTATATTTGGTCTCTTGAATTCTGCATAAAAAGATAAAATGTCCTCACTTCCAGCAGTTCTTGCACTGGAGGATGCCAGGGTTCATATTTGCATCTCTGATAGTAGCAATATAGCTTTTTACATTGAACCACTTGTTAATCAGTTCTTTTGCTTTACTACTACTTTGGACATCCTAGATGTCCACCAAAATAATGGCCATATCTGACTTGGGAAAAACTTTGATAATAAGTGGCTTAGATGCCAAAACAATATTGTTGAAGATGTGGTTTTTCTTAATGATATCTTCAACCACACTCAAAGTAATAGGGGTAACTGTATTTTCTTGAAGATAAGAAATGCCTATAATTTTAAGATAGGACTTGGACTGGAGGAGCCTTGGAGCTTTAACTTCATCCACATTGATATGCTTGGCATTCTTTACATAATTCTTGATCATCTGAAGGTCTAAGGATGAAGCAACTTTATTAGTCACAATGATTATACCTCTTGAATCAGATCAAATAAAATCAACCATAACCTCTGTCTTAATGTTTTTTAAAGCTCTATTCATGTTAGTAACATAAACACTACTTTTCTCCATGAAATTCTTTTTGTTATCATCATTTATGGAAATGATGACCTTTTTTTTAGACAGGCCATTTGTGGTCATGTTAATTCACAGTTTGAGCTTACCATCACCTTTGATAATTTTCTGGATATTATTGATGTTTTTTACTTTAAGAAAAAGAAAAGCTTTTTTGATTTTAAGGACATTCTCAGTATTGTTGCTTGTCATAAAAGCTTGAGCATACAATTTTTTCAAACTAGTTCTGTCCTAGGATGATTTCTGTGTCTTGAAATATTTAGAGAACTTGTTCACCTCTTTAGGGAATTTGGTAGGAATAAGAGTAATCATTCAATGTTAGCTGGTTTATTAGTGTCTTTCCCTTCTTTCTCACCACTTTCAACAGGGTTTGTTTTTGGAGTGCAATGGTATGATATCTTTTGCCTGAATTGTTGTAGCAACCACTAGTTACAAAGACCAATAGAGCACAAATAATAAATCTCTCAGTAGGATATTGTTGTGGGGATCACGAGAGAACTTGACAAGAAGTCTCTGCTGAATTGCTATCCTATTTATATAAATTATAGATAGTTCATACTACTAATGATTAACCCTACCCTAAAGTTCATGTGTTGTCCATGAATGTACCATATATACACTATGAAGTAACTAATATGATATAATAAAGTGTGAACAGACTTTAATAAGATATAGATAGGACAGTAGTATATTATTAGTCTATGGCAAGAGAAGGTATATAACATGGAAGTCACATGACATTATGTCATAAGACCTAGAGTGGTCTAGAAAAGCCTAGAAGGGTCTATAATCTAGAAGAGTCTAGAGAAGTCAGGAAAAGTTTGAATGATGATGTCAAGGAGCATGTTAACCATATTGCTACCTCATAGTGTATATATGGTGCACTCATGGATGACACATGCACTTTAGGGTAGAATAGACAGTAGAAGTGTAGTCATAACACAGACCATAATAATATATATAGAGTAGCAATTTAGCAGAGACTTTTTGTTGAGTTCTCTTGTGATCCCCACATCAATAGCCTACTGAGAGCTTTACTTGCTTGTGTAATTATTCAGCTTTGTGTCTAGTAATTACTACAACAGATATGCTATTAACATGCTTCTTGACATTATTCATCTAGTCCACTCTAGTCCATTCTAGACTCATGACCTCATATCATGTGATATGTCATGTGACCACAGTTACATACCTCTTCATTGTTAATAAAAGAAAGAGAAAGAGAAAATTGAAAGAAAAGAAATATTAAATTAAGAAAAATAGATAAAAGAAAAAGAAAAATGTTAGTGTTCAAGCATACCATAACATGAAGATGTTATTATAACTGTCAGTAACAAGCAAATCCCATCCAGATTTATAGATGGCAAAAACAAATTTCTGGGCGGCTTTACTAATACCTTTTAAATCCTTTATATCATTGGATTTGGATAAATTAATTTTTTTTATTTTCAATGTACTTGGCTATATGGATAAGAGACTTCTTGATACTATTGGCATCAGAAGAGAGATGCTCCAAAGAGCTGTGAAAAGAAATAAGATGAAAGTTATTTGTAATGACCTTAAGCTAGAGCTCAGGTTGCAACTAAGGCAAAGTCTTGAGTAAGAGTAAGGGAATTGTATAGATGGTAAAGTGTAAGGATACAGGAGTGTATCTACACTATATATACTACTGGTTGTAGAATCCATAAGATGTATATGAGGTATAATGTATGAGGATATAGTGAGGAGAAAATGAGGATCAGGTCAGGTTATAGCATCTACTACATGAGGCGCTGACTAAGACTACTTCAGCACAGCCAATCATTGTTGTCATACTCCTTGCCCATGTCCATGTTGTCTCCAGGAGGCATCAGTCATAACAATACCCCTGTTTCAGGATTTATGTTCTTATGAATCAAACTAAAACCTCCAACTCTCCTACTACATGTATGGCCACTATCTTTTTGCTAGGGCCTATGATGACTTGATCCCTATTGTCAATGGCTATGAAGTAGGGTTTGTGCAGTGGACCTCCTTAGAACATATGAATCTGGTATCCATTTCTTGCTGTGTCTGTATTATATTTCTTTTCCAAGAATACTGTCGCTACTTCTTTCCAAAATGTGGGGTCTTGTTCTCCTCTGGATTTGAGAGATTGATAATGTGGTGGTGGTTTGAATAATCTTGTCTGTGATGGTGTTCATACAAACTTCATGTACTTGAAGAGGTTTTCGACTTCGTCTGTTATAAAACTTGTACTTGATGACAATGATATTGTTGTGGATACCTCATATGGTTTGACCAGTATTACTTCTTTGTCTTCTACCACTCCTTTTTCTTCTCTGTTTTCCTCCTTGATATATAACTCCTGGATTTCTTGAATGTTCTCCTCCACATAACTATTTCCTTTTCCTTTGTATTGGTCCAATTCATCTGCCAGCATTCTTTGAACTTGTAATACTTGATTGTCCATGTCACTTTGTATCAAATATTGAAGATCTTCTGCTATTTGAGTAATGTTTGTAGCGTTCATTGTCCAATTGTTGGTACTGGCCATCAGAATTGTTCCTTCCATCTCCGTGACTGTTATACTCATTTCTTCTACTATTTTCTTCATGTCCTTTAACATCCTCTGCATGTTAATCATCACTTCAATTCCTTTCAACGTCTTGTGGTATAACCTCATCCAATATTCCCTCTCTTTCTTCATTACTTAGGCCTGGTCCATATTGTTTAATTTCCTTGAGATGTAGGGGTTGGGGGAAGTAGGTGCTATAGTAAAAGTGTTGTTGTTTGTGCTTTGGAGAGACATTTTTGTTTTGTAGGAGTGTTTTAGAATTTGAGTGATTTCTTGAGCTGTCAAAATGGGATTTTACCCCCCCTCTTTATAGGTTTCGACTTGAATATCTTGTCCAATAGTCTTCTATTGCCTATTTTGCATGTGGTAACCCTGATTCCGCTATCCATTGATTGTGTTTGTCCCCATAATCTTTCCAATACACCAAGTATTGCATTCTCTGTCCTTGTGTTCTGTGCTTCTGTACTTCTTCCACTTTGTATTCTTCTTCTTCATTAATAATTATAGGTGGAGGTGCTGAATTCTTGTGTTGTCCTTGATAGTTTGGCTCCACACATCATGTCAGAAGGTCCTCATTGAAAATGTTGTGAATCATCCATCTTTCTGGAAGCTCCAGTTCAAATGCTTCTGATCTAATGTCCTTCAAGATTTTGAATGGTCTATATTTTTCATTGTCCAGCTTCTTTAAGGGTCAGTTCGAATGGATATTTTTGTTTTCCAGCCATCCATGGTCTCCAACCTTCAATCCTTAAGGATTCCTTCTTTTCTTGTCAAATTGCTTCTTCATATTCTTCTACGTCTCTTCCATTACTTTAGTTGCCTGTTCCCAGCTTCTTTGTAATCCACTAAGGAAGTCTTCTACTCATGGAATGTCTGTTTTCATCATGAGGTTGCCTTTCCAAGGGTGTCTTCCAAAGTTTAACTCGAATGGAGTTTTTCCCATTGCTGCATGTTTCTTGTTATTATATTGGAATTCCATAGCAGCCAGCCAATTTGTCCAATCATCCTGTTGGTAATTCACATAATGTCGCAGAAACGTTCCTATCCCTTGGTTGATTCTTTCCATTTGACCATCTGTTTGCGAATGGTATGCCATTGATAGTTATTTCTTTGTTTGCAGTGCCTTTGTGAATTCTTCCATGAATTTTAAAGCAAATTGTGGTCTCCTATTGCTTAGAATCTTCCTAGGTATTCCATGTAGTTTCTAAATGTCATCTCTATAGATCTTTGCTATTCCTTCCAATGAAATATTTGTTGTTGTTGCTTTCAAGCGAATTATTTTCGTAAATTGGTTGACAATGACGACTATAGTGTCTATTCCATTTGACTTTGGTAAAGGTCTGATGATGTCTATGCTGATTTCCTGCTATGGTCCTTAGGGTATTTCCAATAGATGTAGTTCTCCTGTCTTTCTTTGATGTTGACCTTTGTTCTGTTGGCATTTGAAGCAACCCTGTACATATCTCTTGACATCTTCCTTTAGTCCTGGCCACCAGTAAGTCCTTTTGAGAAGTTCTAGCATTCTGTGTTGTCCTGGATGTCCCACATCCACCAAATCATGGTTTTCTTTCAAGATTTCCTCCCTGATCTTCTTGTTGTTTGGTACATAGATTCTTCCTTCTATGTATATCACTTCATCTTCTTCCCAGGTTAGACTGTCCTCTTTCTTCAATGCTTGAATGACTTCCTTCTCCCTTGTTGCATTTTTTCTGATCTTCTTGAGTATATTGTCTTCTTCTCTTGTTTTGTTTCCTTTCATCATAATGATCTCTGCTGTTGTCCTTTGTTGCCATAGTTTGTCCTTCAAGAGTTGGACATCTTTGTTGTCTTCCTTGGTGTTCACTTGATCTTTTCTTAAAAGGATGTCCACCTTTATATTTGTCTTTCCCAGTATATATTTCAGTGTAAAATCATAGTCTTGCAACTTTAGGTACCACCGAGCTTGTCATCCATTCAGTTTGTGAGGTTCCCTGAAATACTTTAAGTTTTCATAATCTGTCCAAACTTCAAAGAGTTCCTTTGTATCCAGTAGGTATTATCTCCATTTTGTGAAAGCCTCTACTATTGCTAGTAGCTCTTTGTTGTAGATCTCGTAATTTCGTTCCACTGGTTGCATTGTTCTTGATAGGAAGGCTATGGGTTTCCATTTCCCATCTTGTTCTTGGGATAGTACTCCTCTGATTGTGTGTCCTGATGCATCTGTTTCCACTCTGAATTTTCCCTCTCTTCATGGTAGAGAAAGAACCAGTTGACTCGTAATTTTCTCTTTAAGCTCTTTAAATGCCCTTTGATGTTCTTCTTCCCATTCCTTCTTGCCCTTTAATTTGTTTAATGGTCTTGCTGTATGGCTGAAGTTGTGGATAAATCGTCGGTAGAAGTTGGCAAATCTGAGGAAACTCTTGATATCTTTGAGTCTTGTTGGTGTTTTCCACTCCTTTACTGCCTTTATCTTTTCCTGTTCCATCTTGACTTGTCCTTTTCCAACTACTACCTCTAAGATAGGAATTTCTTCTATGTTGAAATCACATTTTGATTGTTTAAAACACAAATTGTGTTTCTCCACTATCTTCAGGAGTCTGATTGTTTGTTCTTCTAGTTCCTTCATTGTCCTTGCTGGTATTACGAAATTGTCCATGTAGTTTGCCAATATCCCTTCATGAAGTAATTCCCGGAAAATACTATTCATTATTCTTTGAAATGTTCCTGGCAAATTGCATAGTCTGAAGTACATCACTTGAGGTTCGAATAGTCCCTTGTTGGTTAGAAATGTGGTCTTCCATTCATCTCCTTCTCTAATCTGTACATTGTTGTATCCTCAGATCAAGTCCAACTTGTTGAAATATTTTGCCTCTTTGAGTTTGTCAATTACTTCTCTGATTAGAGGCAGTGGCATTTTATTCTTTATTGTGACCTGGTTTAACTTCCTGTAGTCTTGAACCAACCATAGTGAACCGTCTTTTTTTGGAATATAGAAGCAGGGTACCGCGTATCTTGACTTTGATTCCACAATGAGTCCTGCCTTGAGTTGTTTATCTAGCCATTGATTTAAGGCTTCTTCCTCTTTTAGTGTCATTGTATAGGCCTTTGTATTCAACTCTTTTGGTGCTTTATCTGTCAGATTTATCTCATGGTCCCATTCATGTCTCTCTGGTAGCTTTTCAAATTTCTTCTTGTTAAACAGATGTGTGAATAGTCAAATGTATTCCAGTAAATCTTCTGGGTTTGTCTTGTCTGGTTCTTTTCCGATTTCTCTATTATCCTGTTTCTGATTATCCTTTGTTTCCATTTCCTTGGTTCATCTGGAATTGAATCGTATATCCTTGTGTGTCATTGTGTAATTTCCTGGACATCTTGTAAACTTGATGGTTCTATTTCTCCAGTTGACTTCAGGGTTATGTTTAACCAGCCAGTCATGTTCTAAGAACATATCCATTCCATTCAAGTCTGTTACTGCTGCTTCCAAGGTTTTCTTGTGTCCATTGATTTCAATTTCTAGAGGTGCCATCTTAGTCACCTCTCTGTTCTTTGTTCCGTCTGCATTGAATACTTTGAAAGAGAAATCTATTGCCTTTGTTTGGATTCTCTTGTCCTTGACCAATTGTTTGTCAATTCCTGTGTGGGTGCATCCGGAGTCCACTAGTGCCTTCACTTTCAGATTTTTGCCATTCTTTGTCTTGACTTCTGCTTGCATGTTTAATTCCCTCTTTCCCTCACTAGTTCGGCGATTCGGAATAACATATTTATTCTGGGAATTTACATGGGAGATCTCTCGTACTGTGCCTACTTGAGATCTTTGCCAAAACACTGCTCTTCTTTCTTGTTATCTTCATTATCTGATTCCTCTTGAACCTTTCTCTTCTTCATTATCTGTTTTCCTTTACAGTCTTTGGCAATGTGCCCCTTCTTGTCACATTTAAAACACATTCATGTTTCTCGTTTCTTCTTTTCTGATTGGCATTCCTTTGCCATGTGTCCATACTTATTGCAATTGAAGCACTTAGGCTTCCTGTCTTTGAAATTGTCATTGGACTTTCCAATGTCCATTGGCTATCCTCTACCACCATATGTGATTCCCGTACTTGTCTTGTAATTGTGTTGTCCTTCTGTGGACTCGTATCTCTGTCCTACTAACGTTATTGCCATCTTCTACTCTTTCAAGATCTCTGGCATTGCTATAGGTGGGTATCCCAATATCATTTTGATGATGTTCTATTGTGTGTTCTTCTTCAATAAAAAGATGGTATATAGCTCATCTGTATCTACCTTCATGGCTAGTGCTTTGAATTCAATGATGAAATCTGCTGTGTTTCATTTCCCTTGCTTGAACATTTTGATCTTCCACTTGGCGTCTGCTGTCTTGGACTTGTCACTAAATGTCATCTTGAGTTCCTTTACAAAATCATCCCAGTCCTGGATATCGTTGTCTTTGTCTAGCTTATCGAGCTTCTTCTATACATAAATTCCCACTACACCTCCTCTGAGGCAAGCTAGGATTGCTGTGATCCTGTCATCTGTTCTGTTGACCCTGTTGCTCTTGAGGAATAATCTGATCCCTCTCCACTAGTCTTCAAATTTCAATCAGTCACCGTTGAACTACCCTAGGTCCAGTACCATATTCTTTGGCAATCCTACCTGGATGTTCTTGCTGACTGCTGCAGCTACTGGTGCTGGTGCTACTGACATCTCTGTGTCCATTGGTTTGTACTCATCTGTTGAGGCTTCTTTGTTGATCTACAAAGATTCTAGTTATTCTGACAATACCTCTATCTCGTTTGTTCTTCTTGAACTCATTTTGGCTTCTTATAGTTTACACTACATGTGTTTCATTTCCCAACAGGTAATGCTGTCTTGTTTTGTCTGTAGGTTCGTCTTATTGCACCTCTCTTGCAAGGTGAGCTTATCGATACTTTACCAAATGTAACGACCTTAAGCTAGAGCTCAGGTTGCAACTAAGGCAAAGTCTTGAGTAAGAGTAAGGGAATTGTATAGATGGTAAAGTGTAAGGATACAGGAGTGTATCTATACTATATATACTACTGGTTGTAGAATCCATAAGATGTATATGAGGTATAATGTATGAGGATATGGTAAGGAGAAAATGAGGATCAGGTCAGGTTATAGCACCTACTACATGAGGTGCTGACTAAGACTACTTCAGTGCAGCCAATCATTGTTGTCATATTCTTTGCCCATGTCCATATTATCTCCAGTGTTATGATCAATGCCTCCTGGAGACAACATGGACATGGGCAAAGGGTATGACAACAATGATTGGCTGCACTGAAGTAGTCTTAGTCAGCGCCTCATGTAGTAGGTGCTATAACCTGACCTGATCCTCATTTTCTCCTTACCATATCCTCATGCATTATACCTCATATACATCTTATGGATTCTACAACCAGTAGTATATATAGTATAGATACACTCCTGTATCCTTACACTTTACCATCTATACAATTCCCTTACTCTTACTCAAGACTTTGCCTTAGTTGCAATCTGAGCTCTAGCTTAAGGTCGTTACATCCAGGAGGCATTGGTCGTAACATTATTATCCTATAGCTTAGGTTTGATAGGCCAGTCAGAATCATATAGTAGTTGTATATTAATGATGTTATCATCAATACAAGGGATATTGCAAGTATTAAGGGCTAGTGCCTTATTTAGAACACATTGGGGCTCTTGAGAGGGAACAAGGCTAGCTACCATACTGATAGAATTTCTTTCTTGACTATCATCTTTGTAAGACAGCTGAGAGCTGTCAACAGGTTTCTTGGATTCTTCATCAGAGAGGTTATTATTAATAACCATTCTTTTATAGTATGGAATAGAAGAAACACTTGAGAATACAAAAATGTTTTTAGAGGAGACTTTGCTAGAGGAAGGAGATCTCTCTAATATTGTTAAAATTGTCAACTTTGTTGACATCCATCACCACAACAGGAGATAAAGGAGCCATTTGAATAGTAGAAGATGTAAAAGCTGAAGAAAGAAGTTGTTTATTCTCTAAGTCACTATTAGGTGCTACCATGCAAGATGATGGTATAAGAGAAAAAAGAAGTGATTTTATTTTTATCTATTTTCTTTGATTTGATTTCTATTTTTATTTTATTCTTATTTCTTAGATAATAAAGAGGCATATGACTGCTACTAATGTTACATCAACTGAGGCAGAATTATTTGCAATCAGATATAGAATTAATTAAGTAGTTTAAGTGAATAATGCTTCATATATCATAATTGTTACTGATGTTAATTCTTCATCTCATTCCTATCAAATCCAGTTTATTGCCATAGCTTAAGATCTCAGATGTTCCTTTGAAAAGAATATCCATAACTTTATCAAATTATGGGATTACTCTAGCAAAGCTAAATGGATTCATTATTTGGTTGTTGATAAACAAGCAAAGAAGTATAATCTCAAACTGATCTTCCCATATAAATTATTATAGGATTTCAGCATGCAGGACAAATATGACTTAATCATTTAAAACTGGCAGATGATATTTCAAGCATCAGACTTCAAGAAAGACCACTTTCTGAAGTTACTTTCTTTCTATCAAGCCTGTTTACACAAAGAATAGTGCTTGGCTAAATTTATTGGACATTAAAATTCCCTATGTGTAAGAGCAATAAGAGCAATTACAAATCATGCTCCTATAGGCAAATATCAACTAATATTCTTTCCAAAGGAGAATTTTAGCTGTTTATACAGCTACTATTTTATTGCATTCTTCAAGTTTAACTCTGGAGTATTTTCCTTCTATGAAGGAATTACTTGATAGTAGTTCTTCTGTTATTTTATATGTAAGTAGTTATGTTATAGCTATTACAGTCTGCCTTTGTGTTCCATGTAATAAATCATTAATTTTTTTTTAAAAAAAAGTCCATTCATTTTCTTTCCCTTTGTTATTTATTAAGTTTAGACTTTACTAATAAATTATATTTAATATTATACTGTAAGCATTATACAATGTGACAGAATGCTTCTTATAGTATATAAATAATAATATACAATTCTTACAATGAGTTACTCAAGTATTATCTATGTGTCTGAGGATTAGACCTCAGACTTAATAACATCAATTTATATCAATTATTCCTGTTGATACTACTCATTACCTATTATCATTATCTCTTTATACTGAATCTCTGAAACATCATTAAGTTCAAGTATCACAACTAGTAAGTAGCTCATTTGTAATACTTAAATATTTTATTCTTTTTTTTTCTTAACTTTTCTTGACTTTTCTTTTTTTTCTGAAATCATGAGAAGTCATATGAAACAATATATGATTACAATCATATAAGACTTATATATAGTTTAGGGTAGGGTAAATTATAACTAGTACAGACTATGATATACTTGTATAAATAGTATAGTAATAAAGTAAGAACTTCTTATTGAGTTCATCTTATAATCCTTATATAAGCTACTTTTAAGTTACTACTTAAGTTGTTATCTTAATTTGACTTGACTTGTAGTTGCTACAACAAACTAGGAAGAGGTATAAGCTTTGTACTTTAAGCTCCAAGAAAAATCTAAGAATATAGGATAAGGTTTTCCAAATATAGCAACTATTATAAATACTTTAGAGTTTATTCTAATCTAGCAGGATAATACTAATATAAACAAGGAGTTATATTATTATCTATATAGTCAGGAACCTGATAGAAAAATACAGAATATTTACTACTAGAAACAGAGGCCTACCTGATATTAATAGAAAGAATAGAATAATAATTATACAAGTACTTGTAGCTAGTAGATTTTGAGTATAGGAATAGTAGAGTTAATATTAAAGTTCAATTATCTTATACCAGAAATTAGAGTTTGTTAAGAGTAGAAAAGAACTGATAATATTACAAAATATTTGGTTTTCTAATAGTTCCTACTGGATTCATCTATTATATATTATTATAATTATCATGTAGTATATACTACTATTGTATAATCCTATCTATAAGAGAACCTAATTCAAACTCTTTACTGCTCTGTTAGACTTTCTTACCTCTGTTATCAAAGCTAAAAGCAGTAGACTCTAATTATTTCTGTTTTATTTTTTATTTTTATTTTTATTTTTTATTTATTTTCATTTATTCTATTTTTAGAACTAGGGTTAGGTTAAAGTGATGAGATCATGTGGCCACAAGTTACATGATGCATAGAAAGATGTAGAAGATTCTGGAAAGATGACATCATACAATATATATAATATATGTTGACCTTATAGCATACAAATAGTTGTTTAGGGTAGGCTATAAATAGCTTGCACAGACCATTAGATATTAGTATATAAGGTAGACAGTCTGGTACAGAATTTTCTATTGAGTTCTCTTATATTAACCCAATACAGGGTTCTATTTATTGACTTACTCTAAGGTCTTTAAGTTATAACATCTGCCACATCTAGTTTCTACTATCCTAATAATAGGCAAGGTTTCTATTCTTAATATTTGAGCTCATTTCTTCATAGTTTAAATACTAGAAAATCTGCTTCCTTATATTCTCTGTTTTTTTACTACTTTCTCATACTTGGATCTGTAATCTGTACCCATCTACTATACTACATATTAATGCTGATCCACTTTTCTATACTATAACCCTCTTTCTAACTATCTATAATTATACTTAAAAATATAGACATATTTTTTATTTTTCTTTCTCTGTATTTTTCAACTTCTTTATAATGCTCTGTAGTCTTTTATTGTCAAGATTGAAGAAAGTGGACTTGACTTATTTTTCTTTCCATTTTTATTTTCTTTTCAATATATTTTTATATTTTCTATTTTTAGAACAACTAGGGTTAGGGTTGATTGGTCACATTATCACATCAGTCACAACTTGATAGCATAGTCACAAGACAAATTACGAGACTTGGGAGAATGAAGTAGAAGATTCTAGAATAGAGTGATATCATACAACATGGACACCACATGTTGGCCTCATATTCTACACATGGTCATTTAGGGTAGGGAGTACAGTAGTGAGCACAGACCATTAGTAGTAGTATATAAGGTAGTCTACTTTGTAAAGGGATCTCTATTGAGTTCTCTTGTATTACTCCAATACAAGAGTTGTTCTTTTGTCTAACACTAAAGACTTAAGATCATAACATTTATAGTTCTCTATTATTCTCTTCTACATATATTTTATTTAATTTTCATATATTGAACATACTTGCTAAGTACCCTATCTCTATCTCTTAATTAGCTTCTTCAATTCAAATAGTTACTGATTACTAAAGTATTATCATCTTCAGGAACTTTATTCTATTTATTAGAAGAATAGTACAATAGCATACTATAATATGGATAACTAATAATCACTTATCAATAGTATTTAGTAGTATGAGTGATGTAGGACAAGTAGTAGTGTATTAAACTCATTGTAAAATATCAATTATTATATTAGTTATACTACTGAACATAATATAAGTACTTAGTAAGTAAAATGCTTTGCAATACTATTGTCTTAAGATTTTTTAGAGATATGTCGTGTAATTGGTTAGCTGTTCAATATTGTAGTAATCATAAGTCAAGATTGTTAGAATTAAAGACAGTGAACTTGTTTTCTTTTTATTACTCTTCTTTTTAAGTTCTCATTTTTTTATTCTGATTCTTCTATTTCTTTTCTTATTTTGAACTTAATGAAGGAGAAATAATGTGTTATTATGCATGACTGTCACAATTGTCACAGTCACAGTTGCAACATCATATGAGATAATAACTTTTATCTTTTATCTATATAGCTCATGATATTTAGAGTAGACTAGATATAGGTATATATAAACTATATACTAGAAGTATATAAAAAGTAAATATATCTATACTAGGAACTCTACCAAGTTTTTTTGTATTAACTAATACAAGGTTCCACTTTTACTTAGATACTTGAATCTAAGTTATAACAAAGATAACTTAAGGCCAAAACTCAAGTAGTAATCTTACAATAACTCTAGTAGAGATTATAAAAGAAACTTAACAAGAAATCCTTGCTTTATTACTATATTATTTATATGGATATATCATAGTTTGTACTAGCTATAATTTACCCTATCCTAAACTATATATATTTATTATAACAGAATAATATACTATAATCTTATCTAATATTATTGTTCTAGATTCTTCTACTTCTTTCTATATTATATTATAGTAATTATATTCCTAATAATATTATATCATATGACTTTAATCATATAACTCATTATTTACTATAAAATAGAAATAAAATAAAAACAAAATATAAAATTTAGGATTTAGAGTATATAATAATATTTAATATACTAAGAAATTTCCAAATTTCCAAAATTTTTCCATAATTTGATCCAGTTGTCTTAATACTATCTTAATCTATATGTATCTATTATATAATATATATATACTCTATATCCATTATAAATCTACTCTAAAATATTTGTTTTTCATAATAGATAACATTTATATCAGTCCTAAATAAGATTTTGTTATTATATTAGATTTTTAGCTATTTTATCTTTTATAACTATATAGTTATCATAAAATAAAATACTTACTTGTTTGTGACATTTGAACCTTGAATATACTTTTAGAGGTTTAGAAATAATTTAATTGCTATTATTAAGTCTGAGATTTGATCCTTAAATATAAAAGTATATATATATAAAATAGTAATAGTTTGTACACAAGCTGTTTTCATCACATAATCAAAACTTGTACCTGATAGAGCTATTATCTGTTATAGCAGATGTCAAGCTAATTTTAGAAGGTAACTAATTACATTACTATATTGATATACTTGTATCTTTATGAATACTAATCACTATATAATATATAATTCTCTGCTTTGTCTAAATTCAAGTCAGTAACACCTATTAGAGCCCAAATAAACCTCATAGTTATATTATTCTCTAAGTCCAACACTAATATCTTACTATAACACTATTGAATACTTATATACTCTCTTTTGAACCTTGACTCATCATAACTAACTACCAACTAATAAGTCCTCACTATCCAGTAATATTTTATTGAGATATCTGACTATCTGGTATCATTATTCTGTAGCTAA
>JAJOHK020001066.1:0-16360 GCA_022457215.2 Leucocoprinus gongylophorus
AGAGGAGATTTCGACGATTGTGGAAACAGAGGGATGGAACAAGGTATCAATGGAAAAGATGAGGAAACTTGATAGCTTCATGAAAGAGTCGCATCGTCTCAACGGATCTGGCTTTGGTGGGGATCCTTGTGACAACTTGAACGACAATTCAAAATACTCAAACTCTCATTTTCAGTTATGACTCGACGACTGGCAATGAGCGACTTTTCTTTCTCTGATGGCACTTTCATTCCAAAGGGGACGAATTTTGTTGTTGCCGGTCGTGGAATCAATCAGGATGAGGTGAGTTAAAGTGGATCTTTTCTGTACTTTTGATGGTAATCGAGGGATTTTAGCGGTATTACGAGAATCCGCAAGAATTCCAAGGGTTCCGTTTCGCTGATAAGGATCCCTTGAAATGGCAAATGACAGCAATAAACTCAGAATTTATGTTGTTCGGGATAGGAAGAAGTGCGTGGTAAGTCTCATTTTTCAATGACGGTTTACCGGTTCCCAATCAAAAGATATTAGTCCTGGTCGATTTTTCGCTGTCGCTGAAATGAAAACTGTCATCGCTCAAATCTTGCTAAACTACGACATCAAGTTGACGGAAGAAAAGGCTGGAAGGCCTCAGAGTCTCCACGTTGCAGGGTTAGTTCACCCTAGCAGGACGGCGAAAATATCTCTGAAGAAGAGAGTTTTTACCAAGGAATAGCTGCCACGTTTGATGGACCTTTCTTCTTTGTGATGCCTGGTGACTTGCTTGCGTTGCCTAACCTATCATTAGGAAACACATTTTAGATAGATACCATTATTAGAGAATTTTCTATATAGTAGACAGAAATGAAGAAGGAAAGTTGATTGGAAGACATAAGACCCTGTTTTCCTCACATAATTGATAAAGTTTTCACTTTTAAAAAGCAACAATTTATTATATGGAGTATGTAGACAGGCTCTTGTAGCAACCAACACCACGATAATGGGAGAAGATACTTGTGTCGGATGTATTGATTGTTATCTGGGACAAATGGCAGATGATGTTGACATCAAGGCATTTTCCTCAACACCATAGTTCCAGTATCTTCTACTGTCTTCTATCATGTATGATTGTAACTACATGCAGCATCATATGACTGGTGATGTCACATGACTATATCACATGATCATTAATCAAAAAAAAAGAAAAACATTTAAAATAAAATCTATAAAAAGAAATAAAGAAAAGGAAAAGAGAAGGAGAAAAGAGAAGACATACAAATAGAAGTGTTATAACCTCCAAGCTAAGGTTGCAACTTTAGGCAAAGACTTGAGTAAGAACCAGGAATGGATCAATTGGTAAAGTGTAAGGATACAAGAGAGTATCTACAGCTATATATACCTATTGTCTATGAGGAATACAATATATACATCAAGAGTGAGGAAAAAATAAAGAAACCTCTACTAGTACATGAGGTGATGACTGAGCAAATGTTATGATCAATGCCTCATGTATGTAGCAAGAACTAGGGCTAAGAGCAATGACAATATAATCAGCTGTGCCATAGTTATCTCAGTTAGCACCTCATGTAGTAGACATTGTTTCATTGCTCTTTCCTCATGGTTATATAACTTATGGACTCATGTATGATAGACAATTGCTTCATGTACAATTGGTATATATAGTGTAGATACATTCCTGTATCCTTATGCTTTACCAATTGACTTTACCCTTATCATCTTCTCAAGTCTTTGCCTAAGTTGCAATCTGAGCCAAGCTTAAGGTTATAATATTTGGTAAAGTGTCAACAGCTCACCTTGCAAAAGAAGAGAGGACATAGTGGTTAGACTATGGAACAATTAGGCAGAACTACTGTCAGACAAAAGAATAAAACACATGTGGCATAGTTCATGAGACAAAATGAGTTCCTACAGAGAAAATGACATTGAGGCACTATCAGAATGATTAGAATCCTTGCAGATCACAGACAAAGCCTCAGGAAGCACAAACAATTATACAGATGAGATGTCTAGTACACCAGCATCAGTACCTACACAGGAGAATAACAGACAGGTAGGAATGTCTAAGAGCATGGTCCCAGATCCAGAATGGTTTGACAGAGACAGAACAAAATTTGGAGACTGATGGAGAGGGATATGATTATTTCTCAAGAGCAACAAGGTCATAGAGACTGATGACAGGATCACAGCAATTCTTGCCTACCTTAGAGGGGGAGTAGTAGGTATATATGCCCAAAAGAAGCTCAATGAGCTAGATGAAGAAACAGGAACCTAGAATTGGGATAATTTTGTACAAGAATTCAAGAAAATATTTAGTGACAAGACAAAGGCAGCAAATGCTGAATAGAAGATTGAAACATTTAAACAAGGAAAAAAGAACATGACTGACTTTATGATAGAGTTCAAAGCTCTAGCCATAAAGACAGACACAGACAATATATATGCTATATTTTTACTCAAGAAGAATGTCTGAGCAGATATTATCAAGACAATATTGGGTTATCCACCCATAGTAGCATCTGAGTTACTAAAGAAATGGAAGGTGGCAATTACCTCAGTTGAACAAGGTTATAAATCAATAGAAGAATGACAAGATTACAGGTCAAGTATAGAAATGATATATGGAGGGTAAGAAATGCCCGTGAATATTAGCAAGACCAAGGATAACTATGATAAAGAAGGAAGACCCAAACACTTTAATTGCAATAAGTATAGGCATATAACAAAGGAATGCCAAAAGAGGAAAGAGAAAGACCCAAGAAAATGCTTTAGATGTGAAAAAGTAGGTTATATTGCAAAGGACTGCAAAGAGAAACAGCTGATGAAGACAAGAAGTATTAAGAAAGAATCAGATAATGAAAATAAAGAGAAGGATTTTGGAGAAAATCCTGAGTAAGCATAGTATGAGAGATCTATATATTTAACTCTTAGAATCAATATGTTATTCCACATCAAAGGAACAACATTAAGAAAGAGTTAAATATGCAAGCAAATATCAAAATAGCAAATGGAAAACAATTGAAGGTCAAGACACTCATGGATTCAGAATATACCCACGCTGGAATAGACAAGCAATTAGTTAAGGACAAGAGGATTCAAATGAAACTGATAAACTTCTCATTCAAAGTCTATAATGTAGACAGAACAAAGAATGAAGAAGTAACAAGAATAGCACCACTAGAGGTTGAAATCAACAGACATAAGGAACACCTTAAAGCAGCAGTAACAGATTTCAATAGTACAGACATATTTTTAGGATATGATTGGTTGGTTAAGCATAACCTAGAAGTAAATTGAAAAGATAGTAAGATTAATTTTACAAGATGTCTAGATTCATGCAGAATAAAGCACCATAAAGCACCAAGATATCAAATTCAAGACACAAAGAACACAGGCAAGGAAAACATTGAATAAGGACAAATTGAACATAAGTAAGGAACCAGATCTGACAAACCCAGAAGATTTACTGGATTACATTTGACCATTCATGTATTTATTCAATAAGAAGAAATTTGAAAAGCTACTGGAAAGAAGAGAATGGAACCATAAAATAAATCTAATGAATGAAGTACTAAAAAACTTAACATAAAAGCCTATGTAATAACTATAAAGAAAGAAGAGGCTTTAAACCAATGGTTGGACAAACAGTTAAAAGCTGGACTTATAGTGGAATCATAGTCAAGATATGCAGCATTATATTTTTACATTCCAAAGAAATATGGGTCACTATGTTTGGTTCAAGATTATTGGAAACTTAACTAGGTCATGATTAAAGACAAGACACCATTACTGCTGATAGGAGAAGTCATTGACAAGTTGAAAGAAGCCAAGTATTTCAACAAATTGGATCTTATCTGGGGATATAATAATATACAGATCAAAGAAGGAGATAAGTGGAAAGCAGTATTTCTAACAAATAAAGGATTGTTTGAACTACAAGTCATATACTTTGGACTTTGCAATTCACCAGGGATGTTTCAAAGAATGATGAACAATATCTTCTGGAAATTACTCCATAAAGAAGTATTGGCAAATTATATAGACAATTTCATAATACTGGCAAAAATAAAAAAAGAACTAGAAGAAAGAACAATCCAATTTTTGAAGATAGCAGAAAAGTATAACTTATGCTTCAAGAGGTCAAAATATAATTTTGATATGGAAGAGATCCCAATATTGGGGATAGTTGTGGGTTGAAGACAAGTTCAGATGGAGAATAACAAGATAAAAGCAGTCAAAGAATGAAGTACACCTACTAAGGTCAAAGAGATAGAAAGTTTCTTAGGATTTGCAAACTTTTATTAAAGATTCATCAAGAATTTCAGCCATACAGCAAGACTACTCAATGAGTTAAAAGGAAAAAAGAAGTAGAAGTAAACAGAAGAACACCAAAGGGTATTTGAAGAACTCAAAGAAAAGATAATAAGTTAACTAGTACTTTCTCTTCCGAAAAGGAATGGTAAATTCAGAGTGGAAACCAATACTTCAGAACATGCAATAGGAGCAGTTTTCTCACAGGAATAAGAAGAAAAATGGAAACCTATTGCATTCTTATCAAGGACAATGCAATCAGCAGAGAGAAATTATGAAATATATGATAAAGAACTGCTGACAATAGTGGAAGTACTTATAAAATAGAGACAATATCTGTTGGATGCAATGGAGAAATTTGAAGATCATGAAAACCTGAAGTATTTCAGAGAATCTCATGAGCTCAACAGATGATAAGCTAGATAGTATTTGAAATTACAAGACTACGACTTCAAAATTTGTCATATTCCAGAAAAGACAAATATAAAAGCAGACATCTTATCAAGAAAGGACCAGGTGTACATGTGAGATGATAACAAGGATGTACAAATACTGAAAGAAGAATTATGAGTGAGAAGAACAATAGCAGAAGTTATAACGTTACAAAAGAACAAAATGGTAAAAGAAACTAACCTATTGGAAAAAATATAATAAAACAGAACAAAAGAGAAAGAAGTAGTTCAAGAATTAAAAAAGAAAGATAGTCAATCATGAGAAGATGATGGAATTGTCTATATGGACAAATGAATTTACATTCCTAATAATAGAAAACTTTGAGAACAAGTTTTATGAGAAAACTACAATCCTGTAGATATTAGATATTCAGGATAATAAGGAATGTTGGAATTAATCAAATAGAACTACTAGTGGCCAGACATAAAAGAAGACACTCAGAAATATGTTCAAGAATGTATTAAATGCCAACAAAATAAAGTTCAACATTAGAAGAAAGCAGGAGAACTACATCCACTTGATATACTACAAGAACTATAGCAAGAGATCAGCATAGACATTGTAGGACCACTACCAAAATCAGATGGAAAGGATACTATTGTTGTGGCAACCACTTATCACAAAGACAAATGATCACACAAGTGGTAAATCTCTTAAGTTGGATATCAAGTGGAAAGTTCACAAGAGAACTCAACAAGGAGTTTCTGCTAAATTAGAGTCCTATATATACCAAGTACACCTGGTCCATGCTACCAATAATTAAGCCTGCCCTATTGTCCATGCTATAACCTCATGTCTGCCTCATTTCCTACTCAAGGCCACCATATTGTATATATGTGCCCTGACATCATCTTCTAGATCTTTCCACCATATTTTAGGCTTATGACATCACATCATGTGACTTGTCATGTGACAGTGGTGTCATGTGCCTCTTCATTGTCCAAAAGAAAAATAAAAATAAAAGAAAAAGAAAAGAAAGTCAATATAAAATCAGAAAATAAAAGAAAAGAAAAATAAAATTGTTAGTGTTCAAGTATTCCATAACAACTATCATGGTTATCATTAACAGATTCACAAAAATGATTTGATTGAAAGCAACAACAATAAATATATCATCAGTGTTGTAGCAATTACTTACCAGAATGGCACTTGTAGTATACTTACTTCAACAAAGCTCACAGAAGGCTATCTAGTAGTGGGGATTACAAGAGAACTCAACAAGGAGCCCTTGCTGCATTGCTCCTCTATTTATATAAATACAAGGTGGTCTATGCTACAACAATGTGTCTACCTCATGTTCTATTACTCATCCACCATGCTTCTACCTCAAGGCCACCATGCCATGTCCATGTGCCCTGACATCATACTCTTTAATCTCCGTTATCATGTGTGCACCATGTATATACCATGAGGAACCATTGTCTCTTGATATTATCCCTAACCCTAACTCCTTCTAGACCGTTCTAGCCTCTGTCACATGACTTCCAGGTCATGTGCTCTCCATCTGTTGTAGACTAATAATAATAATAATAATATCTATCTATGTCCAGCTAACCCTAACCCTAGCCAAAGTCTATCTACACACTCATCTTATAACAATCAGAAGAAATTGCAAAGATTTATAGGAATGAAATATGAAAACTACATGGAATACTAAGGAAAATTCTTAGTAACAGAGAACCTCAATTTGTATCTAGGTTTATGGAGGAATTAATAAAAGTATTGGAAACCAAGAGAATACTATTAACAGTATTGTCAAGATCAAGAGAAGTGAACTTAGTTTCTCTTTATTTTCTTTCTCATTTTTATTTTTAGAACTTAGAGTTAGGGTTATACATGCAAACACAAGAAGAAGGTGGAGAAGAATAACATCATACAATATATACAACACATGTTAGCTTTAAGGCATACATGTCAGTTTAGGGTAGGCTAGAAGTACTTAGTATAGACCAGGCACCTTTAGTATATAAGGTAGACAATCCTGTAAAGAGTTCTCTATTGAGTTCTCTTATGTAAACCCTATATAAGGTTCTTCTCATTGACTAGCACCAAGGTCCTTAAGTTGTAATAAGTATATCATCCTCAAACAGATAGGCAGACAGAGAGAATTAATCAAGAAGGTGGAACCTTCCTATGACACTATGTGAATTATCGACAAGATGACTGGACAGAATGGATTGTGGCCACTGAATTCCAGTATAATGACAAGAAACATATGGTGACAAGACAAATACTATTTGTACTTAATTTTGGATGATATTTATAAGAGGGTAAGTTAACAGTATAAATAGAGTTTCCAAAATTGAAAGAATTTCTTACAAGATTACAATAAAGTTGGGAAGAAGCCACAAAATTGATGGAATCAGCACAAGAAGTCATGAAGAAGTAATTCAATAAGAAAAGACAAAACCTACAGAGACTGAAAGAAGAAGACAATATGTGGTGGGAAGCTAAAAACATCCACTCAAACAGATCCTTAAAGAAGCTGGACCAAAAAAGATATGGACCCTTTAGAATCTCAAAAGATATTGGTCAAGGAATGTTTCAACTGGCACTTTGTCAGGTGTGGTTCACACCAGGGTAGAAGTCCACCAAATGGACTCAGAGATGAGCAAACTTGTAGAACAACCTTGGCTTCAGCTTATGTACTGCACCATCTGTCTGCCACGTAGTTGCAACTTCAGATGATAGGAAGAAGTTCAAGATGGGAGTAAGTGCTGATTGGTATGTTGCCATTGAACACTGGAGATTGAGTTCAATAAGAGTTATCTTTGTCAATTATCAGACTAGCAAATTACAGTGTAACTACTAGTCTTATATACAAATGGATAATATAGGAGATGTTCAGAGTTTCAGTGGTAAAATCCCTATTACTCCAAGTAGAGGTTTCAGTGTTGAGATACTGACAGGAGTAACTCTGTCATGGAAGACCAAGTTGAATAGAAGTATCTCTGCTGTGGAAGACAGAATACCCAGATGGTTGCAATACTGCTATAAGACATGTTACAAGAAAGGTGGCCACTGTGGAAGGTGGGCTTATATGATTTAGAGATGATATCACCATAGGAATGTAATTTCCAGATGGGTGGACTTGCATATGACACACTTCCAGAAAAATAGATGATTTATAATGTGTTCAATGAAAACTTGTTGACATATTGTAAAGAACCTCAATTCCAAGGACAACACATAGATCTAGCACCACCACCAATGATTATTAATGAAGAAGAATATGAAATAGAACATAATCAGTGGATTGCAGAAACAGGATTGTCTCATGCAAAAGAGGTGATTGAAGACTATTGGACAAGGATTTTGAGTCAAAACTTATAAAGAGGGAGGGTAAAATCTCAATTCAACAGTTCAAAACAAATGCTCAAAACACTAATGGCTCAATACTTCTCTGCAAATTTTACTTCTCAATATACCACTATTCTAACCTCACCAAATCCATATATTTCTAGGATACTTAACAATATGAAGGAAGCAAAATTATTCAAGAAAGAATGTAATGATCAGACAAGAAGCTATCATAAAGTGCTAAAATGAATAGAAATCATGATTGATATATAGAAATAAGTTAAGGACATAGTCAAGCTAGCAGAGGAAGCAAACATGACAATTACAGAGATAAAAGAAACAATTCTGAAAGCCAGTAACAATCATTGAATCTTAAATGCAGCCAATATATTCAGCATATCCAAAGATTTGTGAAACCTAGTTTAAAGCAACATAGAGAATAGAGTATATCAAGTTCAAAGGTTATATCAGGTATAGCTCACACTGGGATGGAAGTTCACAAGATGGGCTTGGAGATGTGTAGACTTGTGGAACAATCTTGACTTTAGCATATGTACTGCACCACCTGTTTGCCACATGGTCACAACTTTAGATAATAGAAAGAAGTCCAAGATGGGAGTGAGTGCTGATTTGGTGTGTTGCTGTTGAACACTGGGGATTGAGTTTAATAAGAGTTATCTTTGTTGATTATCAGACTAGTGAATTACAGTGTAACTACTAGTCTTATATATGAGCTCCTACTATAGGAGATGTTCAGAGTTTCAGTGGTATAGCCCCTATTACCCTGAGTGGAGGTTTCAGTGTTGAGACACTGACAGGAGTAACTTTATCATGGAAGACTAAGTCAAATAGGAGTATCTTCACTGTGGAAAACAGAATATCTGGATAGTTGCAGCATCACTATAAGGTGTGTTGTGAAAAAGGTGGGCTTGTATAATTAGGAGATAATATCACCATGGGGATGTAATTTCCAGATGGATGGACTTGCATATGACAGGTTGTTAGCAGATGAATTGGATGAGTATAAGGGAAGAGGAAATGATTATATGAATGAAAATATCAAGGAGATTCAAGAACTATATAAGGAAGAAGGTAGAAGCAATGAAAAGATGAAAAGGAAAGGGAATTCAAGACAATGAAGTTCTATTATACAAACCATATAAGATGTCAATGGAATCTAGTTTAACACAACCAACATTCATATAAGATAAACTTGATAACTTGGAAAAACACATAAAGTTCATTCACTCACCTGCCAAGACCAAAATGTTTACCCTACCATCCTATTATAAATCTATTCAACTAAAGGGAGAATAAAATAACCAGTTCTGGAAAGAATTGGCTGTAACATTTGTAGAGCAAAGATAAAACACAGAAATCTTATAAAATAGATTTCCAATATCTATGTATCAAAGAGGACCATTCCACAAACCCTACTTCATAGCAGTCAATATGAAAGGACAGGCCATTATTGGTCCTAATAAGAAAATAGTAGTCACATATGTTATAGATAAACTTGTATTGTTAGACTAATTTATAAGAACATGAAAGCTGAAAAGGGAATATTATTACAATTGATATCTCATATATACAGTAAGGACTAGGACTAAGAGCAATGATGATATAATCAGCTGTGCCATAGTTATCTCAGTCAGTGCCTTATATAGTAGACATTGTTTCATTGCTCTTTTCTCATGGTTATATAATTCATGGACTTATGTATGGTGGATGATTGCTTCATGTATAATTGGTATATATAGTATAGATACATTCCTATATCCTTATGCTTTACCAATTGACTCTACCCTTATTATTTTCTCAAGTCTTTGCCTAAGTTGCAACCTGAGCCAAGCTTAAGGTTGTGATAGCAAATACATTATTAAAGCAAGGCATAGTCTATTTGAGTCAGAATATGAAACAACTCCAACACATGTTGTTCATAAGGCAACCATCTGTAAAGCATGAGGTATTTATCATAACAATACCTTCTTTTTAGTATTCATATCCTCATAAAATAGTCTAAAAACACTAAATCTCCAACAACATATGAGGCCACCAATTTTTTTTGTTAAACCTATGACAAATTCTCCTCATGATGTTAGGGCTATGAAGAAAGGTTTATATAGTATGTTATGACTTAAGTCTTATAGGGTGAAGACAAAAGATAACTTTTGTATTGGAGTACACAGGAGAACTCAATAGAGTTTCTTCTACAAGTTAGTCTACCTTATATACTTTTCTATCATGGTCTGTGCTAAGCTATTCCTAACCTACCCTAAAGGCTATGTGGTAATCATAAGGCCAACATACAGTTACTATGTTGGATGATGTTATCTTGTTTTGGAATCTTCTATACTCTTCTTTCTATTATCTGATCTGTGACCATATCATGTAACTTGTGATAGTGTCACACTTTTGTCTTCTTTGTCCTTCTTCTATATAAAGTAAAAAAAAATAAGATAAAAGGAAATAAGAGGAAAATAAAATAAAATAAAATCCAAGTCTATCATTCTTAATTCTGACATAGTGGACCATCTGAATACATTTCAATTAGAAATCCTCATCAACTTGTATCTAAGTGATGTCTTGTTTAATAAACTTAGCTACAATCTCTTTCCAATATTGTTTGTCCATTTTTCCATTTTGTTATATAGTTTTGTAGTGTAGTGGTGGGTAAAATAGCATAGTTTTCATTGGTGATTGTAATGTTTGTAGTACTTTCTTTAGATTGGTTATTTCATCTTGTATAAATGTTGGTTCAGGAGTTTTTTATTTGCTTGATTCTAATGATATATTATAAGATTTGTACAGAAATACTTCTTCATCTTGTGCAATGCCTTATTTCTGTTTCTCTTTGTCAATGTTCATTGGTTGTGATGCTTCTTGGTGTGATTTTTGGTATGCTTCTTGAATCATCTTGATATGTTCCTCTACCCTTTCATTTCATTTTCTTTACATTAGTCTAGTTCATCTGCTAATAAAACTTGAATATGATGTGTCTGTTTCTCTATCTCTTCTTGGATAATATTTCTTAATTCTTTGTATATACTGAATATGTCTTCTCCAGTTTGTATCTTGTATGTATTATTTGCTTGTAGTATAGTGGTTTTGATTTCTGCTAATTAAGTATTTGCAACTTCAGCTAGCTAGATTATGTTCTAAAGTTGAAGTTGGATATTAGCCATTGTCTCCAGTCCTCTAATGATCTTGTGGTATTTCTTTGTCCAATCTCTTCTTTTATTGTTTAGAGTAATGATAAGATCTATGTTGTTAACTGTGTGAGAAACATAGGAATTGGGGGAGACAGGTGCAGTAGTGAATTGTTGAGCCATTTGGATAGAATTCTCAATGTTGGTATAACTTGAGATATCAAATTAGGATTTTACTCCCCTCTTTTATAGATTTCAACTTAAAATTCTTGTCTAGTGGTCTTTAATTGCCTCTCTAGCATATAGTAACCCTGTTTCTGAGATTCACTAATCATGTTTATTTCCATATCCTTTCCAATGTACTAAAAATTGCATGTTATGTTCTTATTTTTTGTGATTCTGTACTTCTTCCATCTTATATTCTTCTTCCTTGTTAATAATATCTAGTAATGGTACTGGATTCATGTATTGTCCCTTGAATTGTAGTTCCCTGCATTATGTCAGCAGGTCTTTATTAAATATGTTATGAATCACCTATTCTTCTGGTAGTTCCAGCTAAAACACTCCTTATTCAATGTTCTTTGAGATTTTAAAAAGTCTGTATTTTTCTGGTCCAACTTCTTTAAAGATCAACTTGAATGGATATTCTTGGCTTTTAACCACATATTGTCTTCTTTTTTTAATTCTGGTGGGTTTCATTTCTTTTTATCAAATTGTTTCTTCATGGCTTCTTTTGCTATTTTCATTGACTTCTTCATTGCTTCCTAGCTTTTTTGTAGTTCTTCAAGAAATTATTCCAGCTTTGGTAATTCTGTTTTCACTGTTAGGTCTCCTTTCTATGGATGTCTTTCAAAGTTTAACTCAAATGGAGTATGTCTTGTACTTATGTGTTTCTTATTGTTATATTAGAATTCAGCCACTGACAACTATTCTGTCCAATTGTCTTGTTAATAATTCATGTAATGTCATAAAAACACTTTGAATTCTTAGTTAATTCATTCCATTTAACTGTCTGTTTAAGGATGATATGCTATGGATAATATTTTTTTATTCCTAATACCTTTGTCAAGTCTTCTATAAATTTTGATGTAAATTGAGGTCTCCTATTACTAAGAATATTTTATGGTACTCCATGTATTTTCTATATATTGTCCTGATAGATTTTGGCAATATTCACCAATAAGACTGCTGTAGTTGTTGCTTTGAGCCTAATCATCTTGGTAAATCAATTCATAATAACTACTATAGCATCTTTGTCATTTAACTTTAGAAGTGGTCCAACAACATCAATACTGATTTCCTGTCATAGTCCCTCCAGTGTTTCTAATGGATGGAGTTCTCCAGCTTTCTTCATGTACTATACTTTATTTTGTTGACATTTCATGCATTCTTGGACATATTTCTTGATATCACTTTTTATTCCTAGCCACCAGTAATTCCTCTTGATTAATTCAAGTATCCTTTGTTGTCCTGGATATCCTATGTCTGCTAGTTCATGGTTTTCTTGTAAGATTTGCTCTCATATCTTCTAGTTATTTGGAACATAAATCTTTCTCTTTATATGAACTATACCATTGTCATCTTATGCCTATTTTTCATCTTTCTCTAGTTCTTTCTGGACCTCTTGCTCTCTGGTTCAGTTTCTTCTGATTTCATCTAGTAATGTAGTTTCTTCTACTACTTAGTTTCCTCTGATTACTACTACTTCTGCTTCTATACTAACTCATCTTGCTTATAGCTTGTCTTTGAGCATTTTGATATTCTTGTTATCTTCCATTGTATCCACTTGATCCTTTCTAGACAGTACATTCACTTTTGTGTTTGTATTTCCTAGGATATGTCATAGTATGAAGTTGTAATCTTGTAACTTTAAATATCATCTCACTTGTTGTCTATTAAGTTTATGTGGTTCTTGGAAATACTTGAGATTTTCATGATCTACTCAAACTTTAAATTTCTCTGTGGCATCAAGTAGATATTGTCTTCATTTCATAAGAACTTCCACTACTATAAGTAATTCTTTGTCATATATCTCATAATTTCTTTCTACTGGTTGTATTGTCCTTGATAAAAATATGATGGGTTTCCATTTTCTTCTTGTTCCTGAGATAGAACTCCTCCAATTCCATGTCCTGAAGTATCAGTATCCATCCTAAATTTTTCTTCTCTCTTTGGAAGAGCAAGTACTGGTTGACTTGTAATTTTGTTTTTGAGTTCTTTAAATGACATCTGATGTTCATCATCCCATTTCCACTCTTTCCTTTCCTTGAGTTCATTGAGAGGCTTTGCTATATAACTGAAGTTTTTGATACATCATTGATAGAAATTTGCAAATTCTAAGAAGCTTTCCACTTCTTTTGTCTTGGTGAGGGTTTTCTATTTCTTGACTGCTTTGATCTTGTCTTTTTCCATCTAAACTTCTCCTTGTTCAACTACTACTCTAAAAATAGATATTTCTTCAACATTAAAGTTACACTTTGACTGTTTAAAGCAGAGATCATGTTTCTCTATTATCTTCAAAAACTGAATTGTTCTTTCCTCCAGTTCTTTCTTAGTTTTGGTAGGTATAACAAAGTTGTCCATGTAGTTTGCCAATACTCCTTTATGTAATAGTTCTCAGAAAATACTGTTCATCATCCTTTGGAATATGTCTGGTGAGTTACATGATTTAAAATACATCACTTTATGTCAGAATAGGCCTTTGTTTGTTAAAAATGCTGCTTTCCATTTGTCTCCTTCTTTGATTTGTATATTGTTATATCCCCAGATGAGATCCAACTTATTAAAGTACTTCATATCCTTGAGCTTGTCAATTACTTCTCCAATAAAGGTAGTGGTATCTTGTTCTTTATCATATGTTGGTTTAGTTTTCTGTAGTCTTGTACCAATCATAGTGATCCATTTTTCTTTGAGATATAGAAATATAGTGCCACATATTGTCCAACCATTAATTTAATGCTTTATTCTCTTTGACTGTCATTGCATAGGCCTTTACATTCAATTACTTTGAAGTATCTTCTGCTAGGTTAATTTTATGGTCCCATTCTCTTTATTTTAGTAGCTTTTTGAATTTCTTCTTATTAAACAGATATATGAATGGCTGAATATACTCTGGGAGATCTTTTGGATTTGTTAGATCCAGTTCTTTTCTTATGTTCTATTGTTCTTTATTCTGGTTATTTGTTGGTTGTAATCTCCTAGTCCTTGACATAAACAATATGTTCTGATGTTGTGTTCTGCATTCTTTTGGGTATTTTGTAAACTATATAGTTTCTGTATTACAGTTTAATTTTGGATTGTGTTTAACAAGCTAGTCATATCTTAAGAACATATCCATGCTATTTAAATTTGTGACTGCTGCATTAATGTGTTCTTTGTGTCCATTAATCTCTAGTTCCAGTAGCACAAATTGTGTAACTTCTCTATTCTTGGTTCCATTTGCATTGAAAACCTCAAATGACCTATCTATTGGCTCTGTCTTAATATTTTCTTCCTTTATCAGTTGTTTGTCAATTCCAGTATGAATATAACTAGAATCCACTAGTATCTTTAACCATAATTCTTTTCTGTTTGATGTCTTGATGTTTGTATGTATGTTTACTTTTTGTTGTCTTGTCAATTCAGAATAATATATCAATTTTGGGAATTAATATGTATAGAGGTTTATCATACTGTGTCTCATCTGAACCTCTAACAAAACCCTCCTACTTGTTGCTATCTTCTTTATCTGATTCTTTCTGTATACTTTTGTTCTTTATTTTCTATTCTGTCCTGCAATTCTTTGTTAGGTGTTCCACTTTATCACACTTATAGCATTTTCTTATTTCTTTTTCCTTCTTTGGCCCTTGGTAATCTTTAGCTATATATCTATATATATTGCAGTTGAAATATCTCAGTTTCTTATCTTTGTCAAAGTTGTCTCTGGATTTTCCAATGTCCATGGATGCTCCTCTACTCCCAGCTGTTGTTTTTGTTTTTGTTTTATAGTCATGTTGACTTTATGTAAATTTATATTCTTGTTCAAAACTAAGATAATTGCCATCTTCCATTTCTTCAGTATTTCTGGTGTGATCATTGGTGAGTATCCTAGTATTATCTTGATAATATTAGTTCTAATATTCTTCTTTAATAAGAATATTATATGCATGTCATTGATTTCAGCCTTTATGGCTAATACTTTAAACTTGATCATGAAGTTGGTAATGTGCTTCTTTTCTTATCTAAATGGCTCAATTTTACATTCAGTATCTGCTACTTTACTCTTGTCACTGAATATTATCTTGATTTCCCTAATGAATTCATTCCAATTCTGGGAGTCTTCTTTTTCTTCCATCTGGTTAATTTTATTCTGTGTATATATCTCTGAAATGCCTCCTCTAAGTTGGGCTAATACTACTATAATTTTTCTGTTACTATTGAGAAATAAATAGATTCCCCTTTACTAGTCTTCAAACTTTTTCCAGTCACCATCAAACTATTCTGGGTCTGAAACCATAATATTTGGCATAATTGCCCATTCCAATGCTACTAGTGCTAGTTCTGTGGTCCTATTTCCTTCCAAGGCATATTTTTGGTAATTCTCAATGATTTAAGTACTTTTGATAGTGCTTCAATGCTATCTTGCCTATCTGTGGTATCTACTACAATAATCCTATGCCTGTTCTTCTAATGATTTAACCATTTGTCTATGATCTTATTACAAAGTAGCTTCAAAAGTTCAATAGCCTAACTGTTATGATGTTTTAGTAGCCTAACCACTATACACACTCTTTTTACAAGGTGAGCCTGGTGATATTTTATCAATTGGTAAAGCATAAGGATATAAGAGAGTATCTACAGCTATATATATATCTATTGTCTATGAGAAATACAATACATACATTAAGAGTAAGGGAAAAAAATAAGAAAACCTCTACTAGTATATGAGGCAATGACTAAGCAAAGCACAGCCTATTATAAGTCAGAATATGAAACAACACCAACATATGTTGTTCATAAGACAGCTACCTGTAAAACATAAGATATTAATTGTAATATAACTATCAGTTTGAGGATGGGATATTATAGATAGTGTTTGTTTTGTTCTCAATACCTTGTTTAAGTCTTCTATGAATCATCAAGCAAATTGGGATCTTCTATCACTAAGAATCTTCTTTGGAATCCTGTGAATT
>JAJOHK020001067.1:0-16295 GCA_022457215.2 Leucocoprinus gongylophorus
TGCCCTGACGTCATCTTCCAGACCCTTCCATCAAGTTCTAGGCTTATGACGTCACATCATGTGACCTATCATGTGACTTGCTTGTCATGTGCCTTCTTCATCGTCCTAAAAGAAAAAGAAAAAGAAATATAAAACCAAAAGAAAAATAGATAAAAGAAAAATAAAATGTTAGGTTTGAAGCGCTCCATAACAATAATAGCTAAGAAGGTTGAGAACTCTTCTTCAAACAAGGCACCATCTGTTAAAAATATATATATTTCTTATATTACTAATATTACTAATACATGTGTATCTCAGAATATAGAATCATTAGCAATTTCCTATTCTACTAACTAACCTATAGACTCACTACTGTGGGATAGAAGGTTTTGTCCTATCTCCTTTTTCAGTTTAAAATCTGGATGATGATGCCAAAAACATCACTTGTCCTTTACTTAGAATTACAATATTTATCAAACAATGTAAACTCAAAGACAAGAAGACTGTAGAGAATATTTTTCAAATTGGGAAATTCAGTTTTGCAGTATAAAAATTTATGTCTGCCATTTATGAAGTTTGTTGGGACAAATTAGCTGCAAACAAATATAATAAATTGTTCAGACAGTGTGTCTTAGTATTATATGCCAAGTTCACTCATCCAGAAAATATATCTCTACAGTGATGCTCCTTATTAATATCTAATCTAAAAGCCCATCTTTCTTGTAATATACCTGTATGACAGTGATGCAACAATCTAGAGATTCTGTCTTCCATGATGAAGATAACTCTTATTGAACTTGATCTCCAGTATTCAATGACAACACACCAATCAGTACTCACTTCCATTTTGAACTTCTTCTTTCTATTAGAAATTGTAACTATATGGTAGACAGATGGCACAGCATATAAGCTAAAGCCAAGGTTGTTCTGACAAGTCTGTATTACTAAGCTCATTACATGGAGTTTCTATACTCTGTGCATATCCAAGCCAACTCTGCAGACTTTTACCTTCAAGTGTGAACCATGCCTAATACTTAGTACAATTCAATAGATTATCACCTAAATCTTTGAAAACTATGAATCAAAGCCTCTTGAAGAAAGATAAGAAGGCTCACATCTCCAAAATACCCTCACCTATTCCCCATAGGCCAAGTCAAAGTGTTTTGGCCAAATTGAAATTTTTCAAAAAACCAGACTTTAACAAAAAATTCCTAGTTGAACAAACCCTCTTATACTCAAGTATTAAAAAACATTATCAAAGACATTGTAAAAATCAAATATATATTTCCAAAGCTCTCTGCTAACAAGATTTCTAAGGTATATAAAGTCATTAGTAATTCAAACTGGAAAAATAAACTAGGCTCAATGTTATGGCAACCACTTATTACAAAGACAAATGATTACACAAGCAGTAAATCTCTTAGGTTGGATATCAAGTGGGAAGTTCACAAGAGAACTCAACAAGGAGTCTCTACTAAATTAGAGTCCTATATATACAAAGTACACATAGTCTGGGCTACAACCTCATATCTGCCTCATTTCCTACTCAAGGCCACCATGTTCTAGGTCTATGATATCACACCATGTGACCTGTCATGTGACTGTAGTGTCATGTACCTCTTTATCATCCAAAAGAAAAGTAAAAGAAACAGAAAAAGAAAATCAATATAAAATCAGAAAAAGAAAAGAAAAGAAAAATAAAAATTGTTAGTGTTCAAGTGTCCCATAACACTCAACATGACTATGAAAGATTTCTTGAGGAAGCATATAATTATTTCTATGAGATCAAACAATTCCAAAAAATTGATGGCAAAAGTGAATACCTATATCTCCAACATTAATAAGCTTTTGAAGAAAGTAAAGTCTAAAATCTCTATTAACTTTATTTAATCTGATAACAAGAGATTATTTGTTATAAGATGATAAAGTGTGGATAGACTTTGATAAGATATAGATAGGACAATAGTATATTATTAGCAAAAATCGCTGGAAATAAGATTATACTATCTTTGTATGTTGCACATATAGGTCCAAGTGCTTAAAAATACAATGGACTACACAAACTAAAGCATCATAGAAAAATGACATGGTACTACAAGATAAATTTCAAGACTAACCAACCTAGACTCAAAACTTTAAAGAAAAACCATACTCTTATTCATTCAAATGTGTCAACTGCAAAAGTAAGCATCAGATGGATAGCTACAACTGTTCTTTCTGGAAACACAGATTCAATTGTGATTAGCATAGCAAGAAAGCTCAAGAGCTCAGAGAAATAAGAGCAAACTCAATTTACTCAACTGTGAGTAACAATAAGACATAAAAAAGAAGAAAATATTATTGATATTTTTCACCATCTATCTTGAGTAATATTTGCATGATTAACTTTGGATGATAGCAAACATCCAAGAGTTATCTCATACATTAATGTTAAACTAATTAGTTTGAGGTTTTTATTAAGGAAAGATATTTTAAATCATTGTGATATCAACATTATTTCCTTTTTCAATTATAGTATCATATGTCTTATTCTAAACATCTACTCAGATGACCATCAGAACACTTTAAAGTATCTAAAAAATACTAAGGTAAACCTAAACAACATCCTTATTATAATAGAGGACTTTAATATTAGAGATAATGACTGGGACTCTTCTTATCATTACTATTCATTATATACTGATATACTTAGAGAAGTTACAGATATTTTTGGCCTAGAATTATTGACACATATCAATTTAGTTTCTAGACAATACATAGATAACTTCCAAGAATTGAACTCTGATCTGAACCTTATATTCCTCAGAATAAGGTTAAAAGAGTTAAACAATCACTATCAGAGTTACAAACATTAGACTATATTTTATTTTCATTTTATTTTCATTTTTATTTCTATTCTTAGTTAGAGTTAGAGTTAGAGTTAGGATTTAACAGTAACTGTCACATAATCACATGGTCACAATGGAACACAATGGAATATTCTGAAATAATGATGTTATACAATATGCTTAATGCATATTGACCTTATGGTTTACACATGGTTTTTAAGACAGACTAAACACAGTAGTAGCATGGACCATCTAGTAGAGTATATAAGGTAAACAACCTTGTACTAGAAACCTCATTGAGTTCTCTTGTGTTAATCCAATATAAGGTTCATTCACCTGACCAACTCTAATGTCTTGAGTTTGTAACAACCACATTGTATTACCTAATCTTTGAAACCCATTAGATTATGGTTTTTTATTGGTATTTATCACTTTGGAAGAAGAATTTATTCTAGATAAGAAAAGATGCCTTGTTAAGAACAGTAATGAAAAAAAAAGAATTTATTAATAAACTCAGATATAGGCTAGGCTCTATAGAGATGTCTAATATTACTAGTTGTAAAATACTTGAATGTGTAACTCAAAAATTCACACTCATAGCTAAAGATCTTTGGAATAAATTTTCAAAATTAGTTAATATTACCAAAAGATCTAAAGTGTAGTGGACAGAAGAATGTAACTAAGATCTAACCATATATCACATTTCAATAAGTAGAACTGACTGGACTAAGTACAAGAAAACAGTCAAGTTGGCTAAAAGAACTTTCTTTGATAATAAAATTCAAGAAATCACATCATATAATAAGAGACTATAGAATCTAATGAATTGGGTCAAAAAATAAAAGCTACCAGCTATGAAGACTATCAAGTTTAATGCTCATTCATACAATAAATTGGATGATCTATGGCAAACTCTACATTAATTATATAACTCTGCTTAAGACAGACCTATTGATATATAACTACTTGATGAAATTCTATTGTGTTGACAAGTAGAATGGCTCTCATTCTCTATTACCAAGTTTAAGAATATAATTACCAAATGTAGTAGTTCTTATACACCAAGTCCAAATCATATCTCATTGAACCATCTCAAGATAATACTAGATAATACCAAATATTATCCTAACATCATTAATATCACAAACATATACATTAATCTAAGCTACTGGCTGATTGTCAGATACAGTTCATACCAGAGGTGAAAGTCTGCAATATGGACTTAGAGATATGTGGACTTGTTGAATGACCTTGGCTTCAGCTTATATACTATGCCACCTGTCTGCTGCATGGTTACAACTTCAGATGATAAGAAGAAGTCTGAGATGGAAGTGAGTGCTGATTTGGTGTGTTACTGTTGAACACCAGAGATTAAGTTCAATAAGAATTTATCTTTGTCAATTATTAGACTAGCAAATTATAGTGTAACTACTAGTCTTATATACAAGTTTCTACTATAGGAGATGTTCAGGATTTCAGTGGTATAACCCCTATTTACCCCAAGCAGAGGTTTCAGTATGAGACACTGACAGAAGTAACTCTGTCATAGAAGACCAAATCAAATAGGAGTATCTCTGCCATGGAAGATAGAATACCTGGATGGTTGCAGCAATACTATAAGGCATGTTGTGAGAAAGGTGGCCACTGTAAAAGACAAGCTTTAATTGTTGGCAAGGAATATACCATAGAGATGTGTTTTCCAATGAGTGAGCTTGACATATAACATTGATACATTTTAAAAAATCCACATCTATTATTATTTTCAAGCTGAACAAGCTATCTTATAATATCTTGAAAGCCTTTTACTCTATTGTTCTTCTTAACATGTTGGGAAAATTAATCAAAAAAACAATGAGCAATAGACTTCAAGTATACTTTATTACTACTAATTTCATTTATCTTAGTCAATTAGAAGGCATTAAACAATGTTTGACCATTGATACTGGTATTTTATTAACTCATCTCATTCATACAGGATAGGTAAAAGGCCTTTATATGAGTATACTTATATTTAACATAGCACAGTTCTTTCCATTCTTGAATCACCAACTTCTTCTGATAATCCTAACTAAAGCAGGCTTTAGTTTTAAAATCTCCAATTTCTTTTCTGATTATTGAATTAACAGACAGACTCAATATGTTTGGAATTTTTTCACTCCCCCTTTCCTTAGAACAAACATTGGTATAGGGCAAAGATCAGCTCTTTTATTTATTCTTTCAGCTCTCTATATCATCCCTATTTTTCATATTTTGGAAAAAAGAACTAAAAGTCTCTCTATTTTTATTCTGATTTCCATTTTGTCTTTTGTTAATGATGGTCTCCTTATTTCTCAGGAAAAAATTTTCAAAAAATCAAATGCAAATCTTTTTTGTAGCTACAGTATTATATTCTCTCTTTTCAGATAATTTGGGCTTATCATTGAACATGATAAGTCTGAAGTTTTTCACTTCTCTAGAACCACTAAAAATCTTAATCCTCCCCCTTTAGACTTAAGACCATTAGGAGGCATGGTTCTGAGACAAAAGAAAAATTAGCAATATCCAGAGTTCTTCTTTCTTCTGAGCATAAATGACTATTATATAGAACATGTGTTCTCTCTATTGCCTTATATAATTTCCAGCTGTGATACTTCAAATGTACCCTAGTTTTTCATCTCTTAAAAGAGCTGAAGAAAATGTAGAAAAGAGCAGCCCTGTAGATCACAGATGCTTTTCAAACATTGCTATCATAAAGAGTTGAAACTATTACTGAACTTATATCCATTCAATTCCATCTAGATAAAATTAGTAGTCAGCACTATCTTTATATATCATTACTCTCTAAACAACATGCCACCCTATCCCTTTTTGACAAATAATATTCCAGACAACATGCTCCTTATTGTATAGCCACTTCTTAACTTATAGCTAAGCAATAATCTAAAATCAAGAGCCTTATAGCTAACATCAACAATTAATTAAATTGAATCTTTTCTTCTTTCAACAGTATAAACAAGAAACTCTCACCAGGCTTCTGATTAGTCAACATCTTTCCTAATCATTTTTCTTTTGTTTTAGTAAATTGAAAAGATTCTATTTCACTTATCTCTTAATGTAACAAGTTGAACAATATCTATGAAGAATTTCTCATAAAACAAGATACTGTGCTTATCATAGCAAATGCCAGTGTTATGACTTAAAGATCTTAGAGCTAATCAATGAATAGAATCTTATATTAGGGTTAACATAAGAGGACTTAATAGAGAACTCTGTACAGGACTATCTATCTTATATATCTCAAACTACTGGTCTGTGTACTACTACTTTAGCCTATCCTAAATGACCATATATCTTCCTTAAGACCACTATATGTATAACATACAGTATGATGTCATTTCTTCCAGAACCTTCTATTATTTTTCACTATGGTATATGATCATGTGATAGTGTTACTGTGATCTGTGACATCTCACTGATCCCTAACTCTAGTTCTAAAAATAGAATAGACTGAGAGGAACAGGAAATAAAAGAAAAGAAAAAAGAAGAAAAATAAAATAGAGTCTAATCTTTGTATTTCTAACAATTAGTTTCAAAAAAAATGTTACAACCTCAGTCTCTCACATTTGGAGAGGACAAGAAATTATTGCCAAATTAGTTTATCATGCATCTAATATTAGTTCCATAGAAGCCAAAATATTCACTATCAGATATAAAATCAACTATATAACTGTAAGATATTAGTCATATTATTGTTATCATAGATGCCATTCCTACAGCTAAACAAATCTTTGATATATCCACTCATTTGTATCAATTACATTCTATTGCAGTATTAAGTAGTCACCATAGTCATTAGTTGACAAAGATATGAAATGTCTTAAAATTAATCCTATATTTTCTAGCAAATCATCATAAGAAGTTGATAAAAAAGAGTGCAATTTCATTATATACAAATGGCAGATGATGTTTCAAGCATCAGAATTCAAAGGGAGAAACTTCCTTAAACTTAATAATGATAATGATAATCCAATTCATCCCAAAGGCAAAACATAAATGAAATTCTGTAGCACTTTAAATTCTTTGTGTGCATGTATCACCAGACTGATAACAAATCATGCCCAGAAAAGAAAAAAATTCAGAGTAGAAACAGATGTATTAAGATATATTATTAGAAAGTTTTATCTTAGAAACAAGAAGAAAAATAGAAATTGATTGCATTTTTATCAAAGACAATGCAGGTAGCTGAAAGAAATTACAAGATATATGTTCAGGAACTATTGGCCATAGTAGATACTCTGACAAAATGCAAACAATATCTATTAGATGCCACTGAAAAGTTTGAAGTTTGAACAGACTACAAAAATCTCAAGTACTTTAGAAAACTATATAAACTTAATAGATAACAAGCAGAATGATGCTTCAAGCTGCAAGACTACAATTTCATTCTATGATATATTCCAGAGAAAACAAACACAAGAACAGATATTTTGTCAAGAAAGAATCAAGTAGATACTAAGGATAATAATAAAGATATCAAGATACTTAAAGATGAGTTATAGACAAGAAGAGTCAGCACAGAGGTAAAGATAGCAATTTTCAGAATAAACCAACTGTGTCATGGTATGTTTGGACTCTAATATCTTATTTTGATTTTATTTTCTTTTTATATATTTTTCTTGATTTTATTTTATTTTATTTCTTGAATAATGAAGCACATGATCACAGTTACATAACACATCATATAATAATTATGTCATAGGCTTGGAACATTATAGAAAGAACTAGAAGGAATAACATTATGGTGCATATTTATGGCATGTCAACTTTATACTCATGAATAACATATGAACCTTAGGATAGGGTTATTTATTGTTAGCACAAACCATACATAGATAGTATATAGTATAGAAATACATCAAGAACTCTTTGTTGAGTTCTCTTATAATTCTTACAAGATACTTTGTTTATAAGTTTACTTAAGTAGTCTATTAGTCATCTTGACTAGTATTTGTCACAACAAACTGGTAGAAGAAACTATGTTGTTGAAAGAGATTAGAAAGAACAATATAAGAGAACAAGAAGTGCAGAAGAATTTAGAAAAAGAAGATGAACAGACATAGGAGGACAATAGAATAGTATGCATAAAAGGGAAGATATATGTTCCAAACAACTAGAAGATTCAAGAGCAAATACTACAAGAAATTATGAACTAGCATATTAGAGAACAAGCAATAAGTCTAAAGTTGCAAACTCCAACATTAATCATTATGGACTTTTGTGTGCCTATGAACTTTCTCTCACAAACTCCATCTCTGAACTTTCTTGTACAATTCCAATATCTATTGCAAAACTTTATAGACTTTCTCACACCAACTCAAGCAATCTCTATACTTAATATCCATCACATATCTTCAATATCTCTAACCAGTTTCCATACTAGGACCATAGTACATATTTGTGATGTCTCTATTTGCTATTTCTAACCATATGGCTAGTATTATCATTTCTTGGTTATATCAGCATTGTTCTACTGGATTAGAATGGACTGTACAATACTTAAGATAGTTGCTACTTCTAAAGAACCTCATTCTGTTTTCTTACATTCTTTCTAGAGGTAAGTGCTGTATTGTACTTTATAGAAAATATAGTCTTAGGTTCTTTTTAGAGTGTCTCTGCCCAGTTGCCCTAATACAGTAAATGTAAAATATCCAAGACAATATAGAATACTTGAATTAATCAAGAGAAACTATTAGTGGCTAGGAATATAGAATAATATTAAGAAATATATTCAAGAATGCCAAAATACTAGCAAAACAAAGTGTAGTATATGAATAAAGTGGGAGAATCTCATTCTTTGGAGATACCTCAAAAACCATAGTAAGTATCACAAAATGAACTACTCACTTATTTGCAATATCTGAACCTTGGATGCACTCTCAGAGGTTTAGGAGTGATTTAGAAGTTCAATAATGATAACAATAATAATTAAGATCAATACAGATAATAAAGAATAAAAATTAATAAAAATTGATGTTGTTAAGTCTAAGGTCTAATCCTCAGACACAGAAGTATATATACAAAAGAGTGATGGTCTGTATACAAGCTGTTTCTATCACATAATCAAAACATGTACCTGGTAGGGCTGTCATTTGTCATAGCAGATGTTAGACTAATTTTAGAAGGTAACTAATTATGTCACTACATTGATATGCTTGTATCTCTACCAATACTTGTCGCTTTGAGATGCATCATATATCGTTGGAAACAGATTGATGAGCACTTCCCAATGCAAGTTTAATCGTGTGAATCCGTTCAGTCATTCATGAGATATTAGCAGATGAAGCTTTTACAGCTACTGATGGCCTGATATCTCAGTCATTCCTTGTTGCTTTTATATATCCCACACATATGCAAATAGTCTTCATTTGGGGCTTTCCAGCACAACTTAGCTTGTAAGAATCAGTCTACTGGTTGTGGAGATACAAGCTGAATGAAGTCTATGACAGTAAGAAATTAACATCAACATTATTGAACTATTACTAAGATCAAATAACAAGAATGCAATAGTAGTTATAGTGGATTGATTTACAAAGATAATCAGACTCAAGATAACAACTATAACAGTATCTATAGCTAAGATCTACAGAGACAAAATATGGAAAATCTATAAAATACCAAAGAAGATTTTTAGTGATAGAGGGCCTCAATTTATCTCATGATTCATAAAAGACCTCAGCAAGGTATTCAAAATGAAAAGAATATTATTCATAGCATATCATCATTAGACAAATAGTTAGACAAAAAGAATTAATCAAAAGTTGAAGCATTTTTGCAATATTATGTTAACTATTAACAAAACAATTGAATAGAATGGTTATTAGCAGCAGAATTTTAGTATGATAACAAGAAACATGCAGCTACAGGTTATACCCCATTCAAACTTAACTTTGGAAGAAATCTATAGAAAGGAGACCTAACAGTAAAAACAGAATTACCAAAACTGGAAAATATCCTCAAGAAACTACAGAGAAGTTAGAAAGCAGCAAAGAATTTGATGAAGATGGTAAAAGAAGCTATAAAGAAACAGTTTAACAAGATAAGACATAATCTACAAGAATTAAAACCAAGAGACAACATGTGGCTGAAGACTACAAATATCTAACCAAAACAATCTTCCAAGAAGCTGGACCAGAAAAGATATAGACTTGTTAAAATCGCAAAGAACATTGGTCAAGGAACATTTCAGCTGGAGTTACCAAAAGAATAAGTGATTCACAATGTATTCAATGAAGACCTACTGACATAATACAGTGAATCCCAATTCAAAGGACAGTATATAGAGATGGCACTACCACCAGATATTATTAATGAAGAAGAAGAATGCAAAGGTAAAAGAAGTACAGAATCACAGAAAACAAGAACATAGCACACAATATTTAGTCTACTGGAAGAATTATAAAAACAAGCATAATCAATAAATAGCAGAAATAGGATTATCATATACCAAGAAGGCAATTTAAGACTATTGGACAAAGCTTTCAAGACAAAACCTATAAATAAAACTTCAAATCAACATTTCAAAGTCACAAGCAAATCAAGAAAACAAAACAATGTCTTACCAATTTAAAACTACTCCCACTTTCTCTAACCAATACGTTGCTTACATAGTAAACAACATAGATTTCATTATAACCCTGACCAAAAAACAAAAAGACTAGATAAGGAAATACCACAAGATAATTCAAGAACTAGAAACTATGATAGACCAAAAACTCCAACTTTAGAATATTGTCAAGTTAGCAAATACAATGAACAATCAACTAGCATATTATAAGATGAGAAAGTGTAGATAGACTTTAGTGAGATAAGATATAGATAGAACAGTAGTTATATTATTAGTCTACAATAAGAAAGAGAAGGTACATGACTGGGAAGTCACATAACATTACATCATAAGGCCTAGAGTGGTCTAGAGAGGTCTGGAAGGATTGGGAAGAGTCTAAAAATGGAGTGACATCAAGAACATGTTAACAGCATGGTTTCCTTATGGTGTACACATGGTACACATATGGACAATAGAGATTAAGAGTAGGGTTTAGAGTATGATGTCAAGGCACATGTATACAGCACGCTGGCCTTGAGGTAAACACATGGAAGATTAATAATGAACATGAGGACAGGGCATGGACATTAGAGTAGGATGATACACAGTTGTAGCATGGACTAGGGTTAGTTTATATAAATAGTCAGTAGAATACTGTTGTGGTTCCCTATCAAGTTTTCTTATGAATTACACAACTTGTATTCCCCACTAGATATCCACCCTTGAGATTTATTACTTGTGCTGCTATTGGACATTGGTCTAGTGGTTGCCACAACATAGCAGATATTGAAACTACTTTATTACAAGCAAGTGAAGACTACAAAATACAAATAAGTAGAGATATCTACAGCATATCTGAAGAATTGTGAAATATTATACATGGAGATATGGAATGACAAGCACATCATATTCAAGTGTTACTAGTCAATGAATCAGATTGATGCAAGAACAAATAAAATAAAAGAGTTGATGAACATATCAAAATCATACAAGAAGCATATCAGGAAACATACCATAATATCTCTCAACCAATAATTTTTGACAAATAAAAACAAAAAGAAGGAGTTTTTCAGGACAAAGAAGTGTTTCTGTGCAAGCTATATGTCATATCATCAGAAACTGACAAGTCCAAAGCTTCTGAACCAGTTTTCATACAAGATAAAAATCAATAATCCAGAAAGAGCATTGAAGATACTGCAATTACCAATGAAGATGATCCCATTCCTTCTACTATCTCATTACAAGACTATTTGACAAAATGGAGAATGAGACATACAATATTGGAAAGAAATTACAGCTGAGCTCATAAAATAGAAACATAACTTAGATATAAGCTAGTGAGGATTTCCAATTGAAATGTACTCAGAAGGGCCACCACATGAACCCTTCTTTATAGCCTTAATATTACAAGAAGAAATAGTTATCAGATCTATAAAAAAGTGGGTGGTGACATATGTGGTTAGAGACCTAGCATTTTGGGATTGAAGAAGTTCATAGAAACATGAATACTAAAAAAGAGATATTGTTATAATTACTATGATCTATATCTTACAATATACAGATGTTTGTCTTGTACTAGACATATGCTAGAGTTTGTTTCATCTTTGATCTATTATTAAACTATGTCTTGCTTTATCCTTATATAGTATCAGTCAGCACCTCACATAGTAGAAAAGGTTTTCTCATGTTCTCTTCATTCTTCTTCATTGTTCTCTTAAGAATGTATTGCTTATTTCTTATGGTCACTAGATATATATAGTGTCACAAACTTCATTCAGCTTGTATCTCCACAACCAGTAGACTGATTCTTACAAACTAAGTTGTGCTGGAAAGCCCCAAATGAAGATTAATTGTATATATGCAGAATGTACAAAAACAACAACAAATAACCAAGATATCAGGTCATTAGTAACTGTAAAAGCTTCATCTGCTAATATCTCATGAATGACTGAACGGATTTGCATGACTGAACTTGCATTGGAAAGTGCTTATCAATTCATTTACAATGATATATGATGTATCTCAAAGCAATTAGTATTGGTAGAGATACAAGCATATCAATGTAGTAACATAATTAGTTACCTTCTAAAATTAGTCTAACATCTGCTATGACAAATGACAGCCCTACCAGGTACATGTTTTGATTATGTGATGACAACAGCTTGTACACAGACCATCACTCTTTTGTATATATACTTCTGTATCTGAAGATTAGACCTCAGACTTAACAACATCAATTTACATTAATTATTTCTGTTGATACTACTCATTACCTATTATCATTATCTTCCTATACTAAACCTCTGAAACATCACTAATTTCAAGTATTACAACCAGTGAGTAGCTTATTTGTGATATATAACAGTAGATATAGTCCTATATCCTTATGCTTTACCAATTAATCATTTCTCTACTCTTACTCAAGTCTTTGCCTAAGCTGCAATCTGAGCCAAGCTTAAGGTCATAACATATACTATAATATTATAACATATATCATAAGGTCAACATACTTGAGTAAGAGTGGAGAATAAATCAATTAGTAAAGCATAAGAATACAATATAGTATTTATAGCTATATATATCTATTGATAATAAAGAATATATATAACATTCTTAAGGTAATGAATGAGAGAAATATAAGGAAGCCTCTACTACTATATAAAGTGCTAACTGATTATACATGAGGAAACAACAAGATACAGCAGAAAATGAGTTAAAAGTGAAATGAACCCCAATACATATTGTCTATAAAGCAACCACATGAGAAAACAATTGTAATAATATTACTCCTTCTAGTTTTTTTTACAATGTTTTAGGCCTATGATATAGCTGTCATGTGATGTGTCATGTGACTATAGTTATGTGTCTCTTCATCATCCAAGAAATAAAAAAACAAATATAAATATAAATATAAATATAAATATCAAATTAAGAAAAATAGATAAAAAGAAAAGAAAAGAAAAATAAAATATTAAAGTTCAAGTATACTATAACAATGGTATTTTTAGAGGCTCTTAAAGAGCCTTGCAATCTATTCACTAGATTTTTCAAAGAAACTTATTACACTATCACATTCTGTATATCACAAATAAGATACTCACTGGTTGTAATACTTGAACTTAATGGTGTTTCAGAGGTTCAGTATAAGGATGTGATGATGATAGATGATGGAAAGTATCAATAAGAATAATTGACGTTGTTAAGTCTGAGGTCTAGCCCTCAGATACAGGGGTATATATACAAAAGAGTAATGGTCCATGTGCAAGCTGTTGCCATCACATTGTTATGAACTAAAGCTCAAAGGGTTAAGCAATAGAACAACTCTTGTATTGAGCAATACAAGAGAACTCGATAGAGTTCCTAATACAAAGTAGTCTATCTTATATACTATCACCCATGGTCTGTGCTAGCTACTGTGCACCCTACCCTAAATGACCATGAGTATAACATGAGGCCTGCATATGTTGTCCATGCTGTATGACATCACTTTGTTCCAGAACCTTCTACTTCCTTCTTTCAAGTCCTGTGATCAGTCTTGTGACTACACCATCAATTTGTGACTGATGTGAGAGCGTGACTGATAAACCCTAACCCAAGTTGTTCTAAAAATAGAAAAATAAAAGAAAAACAAAACAAAATAAAATAAAATAAAAAGTGAAAAATAAAAGTCAAGTCCATTGTCAACGATCTTGACACACATGATCAAAACTCGTACCTGATAGGAACTGTCATCTGTCATAGCAGCTGTCAGGCTATTTTTAGAAGGTAACTAATTATGTCACTACATTGATATGCTTGTATCTCTACCAATACTTGTCGCTTTGAGATGCATCATATATCGTTGGAAACAAATTGATGAGCACTTCCCAACACAAGTTCAATCGTGTGAATCCGTTCAGCCGTTCATGAGATATTAGCAGACAAAGCTTTTACAGCTACTGATGGTCTGATATCTCAGTCATTTGTTGTTGCTTTTGTACATCCTGCATATGTGCAGATAGCTCTCATTTGGGGCTTTCTAGCACAACTTAGTTTGTAAGAATCAGTCTACTGGTTGTGGAAATACAAGCTGAATAAAGTTTGTGACACTGTATTCCAGTCTTATTTATTCTTATCTATAAATAATCTTCTATCTTCATTTATACTCTCAAACCTCTTTTGGTATGGATCAAAACCATTCATTTTATCTCAGATATTCTTGCTAGTCCAAGATAAACTTCATGAATCTCCCTCTCTTAACATTCAAAGATCACCAATAATCAAAGTAATTTACTTAGTAGTTATATTCCAGATAACTACCCTTATTATAACTCAAAACCCTTAGAGTTGGATTAAGAGGTAATCTTGTATTGGGTAACACAAGAGAACTCAATAGAGAACTCTTCTACAAACTAGTCTACCTTTTATACTACTACTAATAGTCCGTGCTCACTACTGTGCATCCTATCCTAAATAACCATATGTAGAATATGAGGTCAACATGTGGTATCCATGTTGTATGATGTTATTTGTTCTAGATCCTTCTACTTTGTTCTCTGTGTCTTGTGACCTAACACTAACTCTATGTTCTAAAAATAGAAAAATAAGAAAATAAAATGAAAAGAAAAAGAAAATGGAAAATGAAATAAAGAGAAACTAAGTCCACCATTTGTGAACTTGACAACCCTAGGTATACTAACTAGTATATAATCCAGTATTTTACACTATAGTAGTCATTCTGAAAATCAACTAAAACTAGCACATCTTTTCTAGTATCAACAACAATACATCTTGTTATCTTCTAGTAGTCTTCTACTCTCTAAGTCCTCAATTTCTAATCTGAAATATACAACTAGTATAACTCATAGAGATGCTACACATAAGCTAAAGCCAAAGATCATTCTGCTCCACCTTCTATATTCTTAGATAATGTAAATCACTTAGTTTTGGATTTCCAAGATATCTCTTCCAGATATTAGATAACAAGATGTAGACCACATCTAACATACACAATGTAATTTTCACTGTTTATGAGTATGTTAGCCAGGGCAAGCATTCACAAGTAGGTGTTACTTGTATATTCTTTTTAATATCCTTTCTAACTTTGTTCTTTTATATTTATGAGAGTCTCTTTTAAGGGTTTTATATGTTCTAATCTTCTTTTATATTATTGTTTTTATATTTTCTATTAACTTCTAATACTGATAATGTCTTCTTTGAATTCAGTTAAGGAATAATGTTGTATAGTTCTTGTTATATCCTAACATAATCTCTTTTCTGCTTAATTACTACCAATAGATAGACAGAACATATAAACTAGAAGTTAGACTAATATCTCTGGCTTTTTGTCAATAAACAGCAAAATAACTGATATGATCTGTTACCATTGACAGTTTTAACACAACAACCATATATACTCTGCTACTTGATAGTCTTCCTTCCTTCTTGATATAGGTTATCTTTCATGGATAGGCTTTGAGTTGCACCAACAGCTATTGAAACTAGAATTAGTCTCAGAGTTTATTGAATAGATGAAATCCACTCTTAAAGAGACAAAGACAATACTCTGGAAATCTCAGGATGATATAGCTTTATACTACAGTCAACATCAGATCTCTACTCCTATTTTCTAACCTGATGATAAGTTGGATGTATCTATTACAAAATGAACTACTCACTTATTTGTGATATCTGTATCTTGGATATACTCTCAGAGGTTTAGAAGTGATTCAGAAGTTCAATAATAATAATAATAATAATTAAGATCAATACAGATATCAATTTTTTTTTTTTTTTTTTTTTAATCAAAAATTTATTACAAGGCGCCCGAGGGCACACCGTGGGAGCTACTTTTCTAACAAAACAAATACAGCCACAAATAACATGAAGTAGAAGAAAAAAAAAGGAAAAAAAAAAAAAAAAAAAGA
>JAJOHK020001068.1:0-16288 GCA_022457215.2 Leucocoprinus gongylophorus
TTAACCGTAGGATAAGTTGTAGAAGCAGTTGTTGCTGAGAGACTCGACGTACAAAGCGAAGGACAACTGAGGATTTCCCGACAGCTGCTTCACCTATAATGGATTAAGGTTGGCATTTAGGTATGGAACAGAGAATCGTGGCAGTGGAAGGAAAAAGTGCCCACCTAGAAGCACAAGCTTGACTTGAACGGACTTGTCCTGTGATCCTGAAGCGGCCTCAGCCATGGCTAAAGAGGAGGGAACTATTGATTGAGGCGGCGGCGGTGTGACTTGTGACTACTGATGTTTGTCTCTGTGTGTTGTGTTACTTTTCACTCATGTGTTTTACATAAAGCTGATGCCAAGATTGGACAATGTACATAGACAGATCCCAAGGTATAGCCCAATGACTGCCTATAGCTCAGGAAAGTCTTTGAACACCATGTTACCGGCAGTTTTATTGACTATTGATGAACTTGGGTTTAATGAGAGATTGCAAAGTAGATATCCAGGTAAGATAATTTATTTGTGTTGTGGCAACCACTAATCAAAATGATCAATAGTGCACTAAGTAGTGCACTAAGTAGTCTTATAGTGAAAGAGTCTTGTGAGGATTACAAGAGAACTCAACAAGAAGTCTCCAATATATTGCTATCTTATTTATATTACAAGTACATGGTCTGTGCTAGCAATAAATAACCCTATCCTGAAGTCTATGTGTTGTGTGTTGTCTATGAGTGCACTATGTGTATACCATAAGGTGAACATGCTGTAGACATGCATCTTGACATTATCCTTTCAGCCCTTTTACCATATTCTAGGCTTATGACTAATGTTATGTAATACATCATGTGACTATGGTTACATGCCTCTTCATCATCCAAGAAATCAAAGAAAAAGAAAAACAGTATTCTCCTTAAAGCTTTGCCTCTGGAGGAACTTGTCTTTCTTTTTCTTTCTATCTTGCTTAACTTCTCTTCAGCTTCTTTAAATACTCATCTTCAAATCTTCTATCATTTTACCCAAACAATATTTTTACAGTATACTTGGTAATTCACTTCTTTTAAATAATTTTGCCTCTGGATTTAATACTCTCTCTTTCCTCTTCTCCTTTCTTGTTTGTACTCTTTTTATCTTCTCTTCTCTTCTCTAATCTCTTTCTCAAAGTCTTTTACTAAGTTCATTATATTCTCCTACTGTATAACCCTTCTGCTATAATTCAAGACTTATAGAGTGAAGTCAAGAACAGAACCTTATATTAGAGTTAACATAAGAGAACTCAATTGTTATGACTCAAGCCCCCATGTTAGGATGAAAGACTACTCTTATATTAAAAGACACAAGAGAACTCGATAGAATTTCTACTACAAGTTAATCTATCTTATATACCTTTCTATCATAGTCTATGCTAAGCTATTTCTAGCCTACTCTAAAGGCCATGTAGTAATTATAAGGCCAATGTGTGGTTGCTATGTTATATAATATTATCTTGTTCTGGAATCTTCTACATTCTTTCCTTGTCATGTGATCTTGTGACCATGTCATGTGACCTGTGAAGATGTCACCCTTTATCTTCTTTGTCTTATATTCTAAAAGAAAAGAAAAGAAAAATAAAGGAAAATAAAATAAAATAAAAGAAGAGAAAATAAAATAGAAACTAAGTTCATTGTTCTTAATTCTAGCATCAATGGAGTTCCAAGTACAAAAGTATCTATCTTAGCCAGACTACTAGTTCATACTATACTAATCTTAGTGTTACAATTCAAATTCCTTAAAGTTGAAATTTAAAAAAAAACCTTATATTAGGGTTATCATAAGAGAACTTAATTGTTACAAACTCAAGTCCTTAGTGTTGAACAAGTGAATGAATCTTATATTAGATTAACACAAGAGAACTCAATAAAGAGCTCTGTACAAGATAGTCTATCTTATATACTAAATTCACATGGTCCATGCTAACTACTCCTAACCTACCCTAAATAGCCATACATTAGCTTTTAGGTCAATATGTGTTATACATATTGTATGATATCATCTTTCCAGAATCTTCTATATTCTTCCATAAGTCTCATGACCTATGACTATTACTATGACTATGTTATCTGATATAACTAATGTGTGACAGCATGATCTTAACACTCTAATCCTAACTTTAGTTCCAGAAATAGAAAAATAGAAAAGAAAATCAAAGAAAATAAAAATAAGAAGGAAAATAAGAAAAAGTTAAGTCTATTACTTTTAGCTTTGACATCAATAGAGAACTCTGTATAGGATTGTCTACCTTATATATTCTAGACTAGTGGTCTATACTACATTATTATTAGCCTACCCTAAATGACCATATGTTTGCCTTAGTCAACATATATATAATATGCTTATATAATATTATTCCTTTTAGATTCTTTTACTGCTTGTCATCACAATATATGATTATGTGACAGTATAATAGTGATATAATACTAAACTCTAACTCTAGATCCAAAAATAGAAAACAAATTGAAAAGAAAAGAAAAGAAAACCAAGTCCAACTTCTATAATTATAATATTTAACCTATTTAAAGACTATGTATATCATATGCTGTTAATATGTGAAATGATATTATCATTGCTTCAGAACCTTTTATATTCTTCTATATGATATATAATCATGTGATTGTGACCTATAACTGATGTGTAACATCATATTAAACCTTAATCCTAAGTCTAAAAATTAAAAAAATAAAAATAAAAATAAAGAAAGTAAAATAGCATAGTAGAAAAGCTCTCTATCTATATATATTATGCCTACCTCTAACCTACTTAAGGTTGTGGGTTTAATTTTATAGTAATCTCTTATAATAAGTAACTATATAAAGATTGTAGTTTGATTTTATAGTAATTTCTTTTGTAGATATAAACTTATCATAAAATAAACTACTTACTTATTTGTAATATCTGAATCTTGGATGTACTCTCAGAGGTTTAGGAATAATTCAGAAGTTCAATAATGATGACAATAATGATTAAGATCAATACAAATAATAAAGGATAAAGATTGATATTATTAAGTCTAAGGTTTAATCCTCAGACACAGAAGTATATATATAAAAGAGTAATGGTTCATGCACAAGCTGTTTCCATCATATAATTAAAATTTATACCTAATGGGAGCTGTCATCTGTCATAGCAGCTGTCAGGCTAATTTTAAAAGATAACTAATTATATCACTACATTGATATGCTTGTATTTCTATAAATACTTATTGCTATGAAATATATCATATATTATTGGAAATGGTTTGATAAGCACTTTCTAATGTAAGTTTGATTATGCAAATCTATCTAGTTGTTCATAAGATATTAGCAAACAAAGATTTTATAGTTACTAATGACCTGATATCTTAGCTGTTTTTTATTACTTTTGTACATCTTGCATATATACAGATAGCCCTCATTTGGAACTTTACAGCATAACTTAGTTTGTGAAAATTAATTCACTGGTTATGAAGATACAAGCTAAATGAAGTTTGTGATAGTTGTATTACTACTATGAGAACATGTTGCAAGAAGAGTGGCTGTTATGGAAGACAAACTTGTACCATAGATGTTGAGAAGATAATATTATCATGGGGATATATCTTTCAAATAGGTAAACCTGACATATGATAATTTTGTAATAGATAAGTTGTCTTTAAAGAATTTTTTCATCATTCCATCACTCAAGTATTCAAATTTTTACTGTTTTTAATTTTAGCTTTTTCTTCTAAACCTATCTTGTTATATAAGCTTAATTTAGCAAGCTAAAAATATAATTGAACTATATTGGACTTATGTCCAGTCTATACCTTAAAAGAGACCAAATATTTTAATTTAGAGATAAGTATGAGACTTCAAATATATATAACATATATAAATACTTTTTCTTAATACTGCAGATCTACTCCTGCATTTTATAATATATATCAAACCATTTTGAAAAATACTATAATAGCATGTTTTGCAATCTTATTTTGCTCTAAAAGATAAGAAATAGTATAATGCTACTACACTAACAGAACTAAGTTATAATAGAATTTGTAAATTTAGACCTATTATCACTGTAAAGTTAATATGCTTTTAAGCCAGATTACTTTTCCAATAAAGTAGTAATATCCCAAATAATAGTCTCAGTCTCTTCTTTATTATGTAATAAATGTCCTATAATATAGCAATAACTAACTATTACAAGAGCATATAGATATCTGTTTTAGATAGAAACAGATGTTCCATTTTAGAGTAATGATTAATACTTATATTAGGCAAAGATAACCAGTGAGATTTATTATTTGCATAGCTATTATATAAATAATTAAAGTCTTTAAAAACATGTATCTTGAGATTATTCATAACATATTGGTAAAATATTGAATTGATAATATGAGAGCTTAGATAGCCTATATAATAGTACTACAAGCATATATTCATGGTCTTTCCAGCTAAATAAAATAGAGCTAGTATTCAGATCAGTATATTAGATCTAATATAATATCTCAGAAAAACTACCAAAAACAGTCAAAAATAAGTTATCATTATCCTTTAATATAATTAATTCTCTCTTCCAACTCTTTACTGCTATCTCTTTACACTGAATAACATCTAAACTAACCAAATTTATCATGAGTGTCAGCACATAAAGAACATCTAACAATATGAAAGTGAAAGTACTATATAGTAGAATTACTATAAGGCAAGCAAATCTAATTTCTTCAACTAGAATCTTATGTTGACTATTAACTGTAGTATATTTACTATCAGTGAGATGATTGTAGAATGTAAAGAATTGGCAATTAGTAAATATATGAGAGATGGTGTTACAATTTACAAAGACTTAGAGTTGTCTTAGTAAAGAAACCTTGTATAGGATTACACAAGAGAACTCAATAAAGAGCTCTTTTACAAAGTGGTCTATCTTATATACCTATTTACATGGTCCATGCTGACTACTGTGCATCCTACCCTAAAGTGCCATATGTAAGAAATGAGGTCAACATATGTTATATACGTTATATGATGTCACTTCTTTTCAAAATCTTTTATATTCTTCTCTCATTTCATAACCTGTGACATCTTGATTGGTTATCACCCTAACCCTAACCCCAGAGTTCTAAAAATAGAAAAATGAAAATAAATCAAAACAAAAATAAAAATGAGAAAGAAAATAAAAAGAAACTAAGTCTACTTTATGTAGTCTTGACAGATGGCAGTATAGTCTAACAAAATGCCCTCAATAGGCTTACTCAAAGTTGCTATAAGTATATGACCAATTTCCTAACCACTAAAAGATTGAATATTATTAATAGTAATATTTGTAGAACTACTAGGCTTAGCAGCTTTGAGCTTTCTCTTTTTTAGGCATTCAGAACTCTAATATTCCTTTTTATTACATATATTACATGCTAAGTCAGTAGGCCAGAGCTTTGGCTTTAATTTGTTTTTTTGTTTTTCTTTCCAAAATTACTACTATTTGAGTTTTCTCCTCTAGAAATAAACTTTGCCTATAAGATTAACTATTCCAACATCTACTTTTTCTTAAACTTCTCTACAAGTTACTTTATTTCAATATGGTTATAAATAAACAACAATTCAGCTATCATAATATTGAGAGTTAGTCTACTCTCTTTATTCAAAAGGTTTTGTTTCATGATGTTTCAGATATTTGAGTAGAATAATAAAAGGAAAATTACATGAACAACATAGACACTATTAAGTTTCTAACTAGATTTGACAATATGATGACAAAAGTATAAGAAGGATTCAATATGATCAGACATAATAGTATACTTGTCTTATTTCTTGGTATATAACTACTGATAATAGTAATATATGTATATGTTTATTCTCTAATATTGGATAATATAAATGTTATAAAAGCAATCTTATAAATCCTTTGAAGACATAATACTAGCAATATGTTTATATTGACCAAATTCAATTGTACCTTACATAAAACTAACTATTACAGAATCAGACTTATACTATATAAAATACTTCTTCTTTGATATTACTTAATTCTTGTATATAATTGGATTTATTAGACAGAACTTTCCATTTTTATTTACAAAGAAATCAGTAAAGAGCTTTGGAAAACATTCTTCAAGTCTCTTAATAAAGAGCTAAAAATATAAGCTTGCAAGGCTACTTTCATATTGTTAAACCATGTACAATAATTGATATTATTAAGCTTGGAAAAATAAAGGGTTTTAAAAGATAAATTCTAGATATAGATATTGTTGAAACCTATAATCTAACTAATATTGTAGCAACTAATACTATGATAGCAATAGTGTACAAACTTATATAGAACTGGTATATTTCTATTACTCTTGTATTAGAATTTATAAGAAGAACTTGACAGAGTCTCCACTACTACAATATACATTACTTATACTAATATATTATAGTCCATGCCTTATACTAGTTGTTCTATTCTAAAGCTACATATATTATTTATGAGTCTACCATGCTCTAACTATAAGATAAACATGTCATAGCTATGCTTTCTGCTGTTATTGTTCTAACCATAAGACAAACATACCATAGCTGTTATAAGATGAAAGTGCGGACAGACTTTGGACTAAGGTTAGGGTTAAGTATTATAATTATTAGTCTATAACAGAAGAGAGATAGGAGATAGGCACGTGACCTGGAAGTCATGTGATAGAGTCTAGAACGGTCTGGAAGGACTAATGGTCTAGAAGAATCGAGAGGAGTCTAGATGTAGAGTTAGGGTTAGGAGTGACATCAAGGGACATGGATTCCTCATGGTGTACACATAGTGTGCACATATATAGTGAAAATTAAAGGTATGATGTTAGGGCACATGTAGAGAGCATGGTGGCCTTATGGAAAACACATGTGGATGAGTAATAGGACATGAGGACAGAGTATGGACTTTAGGGTTGGTTAATATTGTTGTAACACGGACCACATGTAATTTATATAAATAGAAGAGCAATGCAGTGAGGGCTCCTTGTCAAGTTCTCTTGTAATTCCCCCACTCTTTACTTGATAGCCCATTGGAGAGCTTTGCTCATTGTGAGATCATTTGTCCTTGAGTGACGAGTGGTTGCTATAACAATAGCTATGCTTTCTGCTGTCATTATACTAAAATCTTTATGATAAACTTTAATTCTTTTCTTATTCTTATTTTCATTTTCATTTTGGAATCTAGGATTAGGGTTAGTGTAACATTATATGTCACAGTCACATATCAGTCACATTGTCACACAATTACATATCACAAAAGAATACTATAGAAGGTTCTGAAACAAAATAACATTATATAGCATATTTTATATATGTTAGTCTTATAAATAATGTATAGCTCTTTAGGGTAGGCTAATGAGACTGTAGCACAGACTAGTAATCTAGTATATATAAGGTAGCTAATTTTATACTAAGAACTTTATCAAGTTCTCTTATATTTATCCTAATATAAGATTTTTTTACTTAATCTACTCTAAGGTTTTATAACTATAACACTTTTAGACCTATGATATCACCTTATGTGACATAGTCACATACATCTATCATATAATCCTCCATCACTAAATAAAAGAAAACTAAACTAAACTAAACTAAAACTAAAAAAGAAATAATAAAAGAAATAAAATTAAAGTAAAACTATATTAATGGTATAAAACAAAAGTATGGACAGACTTTGGTAGGGTTAGGGTTAGAGGTAAAGATAGAAGTAGTATTATTATTAGTCTACAATGGAGAAAAGGCATGTGACCTGGAAGTTATATAATATGATGTCATAGACCTAGAACAGTCTAGAAGAGTTAATAAGATCTAGAAGAGTCTATGAGGCTAGAAGAGCCTAGACAATGATGTCAGGAAGCATGTTTACTACATTGCTACTACATATAGAATATATAGACATTAGAGCAAGATGCACAGTCTTGCACAGTTACTACGGAGTAGACATAAGGTCTTTAGAACAGGAATAAAAGTAGGACATTGTTATAGTACAGACCATCTGTAACTTATATAAATAGAGTAGCAATGTAGTGAAGGCTCCTTGTTAAGTTCTCTTGTAATCCCCACTGCAAGATAGTCAGTTTAGAGCTTTGCTGAAGTCAGCATATCACAAGTGCTGTTCTGGCAAGTAGTTGCTACAACAATTAAAAGAAATTCTGTTCTAGGCTACATCATAACAACTAGAGATTGTATAGTAGATATTTAGATAAGATTATTTATTTATATCATTAAGATTAGAAAAAAAAATTACCAGTAAATAAAATAACAAGAGAAGACAAAGATATATCTAGAATCCAAAAGAAAAAAACTAGTCTTAGCATAGTTTGACTACAGACTAAATATAAATGCTCAAGTATATATCTATTTACATAGTAATAACTAAAGGGAATATAATAACTAGATAAAGATAATAAGTAGTACTTATACTTCAATAGAATTTAGAAAACTTTCTCTAAACTATATAATAGTCCAAGTGTATTACTATAGTTCAAGTATACTATTGATATAGTAATCTTTGCTCAATAAAAGATAAACAAGAAGTTCAACAATTTTTAGGATTTTGTAAATTCTATAAATATTTTATTAAAAAATTTGCTTATATTACAAAACTTCTTATAAAACTAGCTAAAAAAATGAAATAAAAAATAGAGTATAGAAAAACAAATAGCATTCAAGAAGCTTGTTATAAAACACTTGAACACTAATAATTTTTATTTTTCTTTTCTTTTATTTTTCTTTTGGGTGATAAAGAGGCACGTGACACTGCAGTCACATGACATGTCACATGATGTGACATCATAGGCCTAGAACATGGTGGAAGAATCTAGAAGATGATGTCAGGGTATATGTATACAATATGATAGCCTTAAGTAGAGAATGAGATGGACATGAGGTTGTAGTATGGACAATAGGGCAGGCTTAATTATTGGTAGTACAGACCAGACATGTTTTGTATATATAGGACTCTAATTTAGCAGAGACTTCTTATCGAGTTCTCTTGTGATTTCCCCACTTGATTGCTTATTGAGAGCATTACTTGCTTGTATAGCTATTAGACTTCGTGTCTAGTGATTACTACAACAGTAGAACTCAACTACCTCTAGGGACTCTGTATTATGTAGACTCCTTTACTTACTCTCTCATCATCCTTGACTGTGAGCAGTGTGCTCAACATCAAGAAGACTTAGCTGGACCCTAGATGTAAAGGAGTACACTAGTTAGACAGACAAAGCTTAACCAGTCATCTGTATACTTGTCCATGTATGTAGTTTGGTCATATCACCCTGTATGAACGTGGTAGATAGTTCATTCATGTAGAAGGCTTGTGCTACAGGATTCCTTTGTGACCTGTTTACACAGAGTAATAGCATTGTCTAGTAAGGAAATGTCTAGATTAGGGATTCCCTGCTTAGAGATAATAGTTTACAATTTGATTAGGGCAGTAGTCAGTAAAGTAAATAAGTAGTCAGTAAACAGTATAGGTGGAACAAGAAGAGTGCCTACTATTACCTACAGAGGAGACACTGCTATTTAGAATCGATAGCAAGAGAATAAAGAAAGATTAGAGTCACTGGAAACAAGACCACAGTGATAGTATACCATTGTAAATGAGCAACGAGAGAATAGATTGGGAGAAATATTTTTGGTTTGAAGAAGAAATCTTTTGAAAAAACAAAACAGCAGATATGAGTCAAGTGAATATAGAAGAGATGATTAGAAAGTATGGTGAAGAAGAAATGGTTAGTATGATGAAAGAGATAATGGAAAATAATGTGATGATATTAAAATTACAAAAACAAATAGCGGAGTTGCAAGTAACAGAAGAAGAAAAGAAAAGAAAGCAAAGAAGAAGACAGGAAGAGAGGGAACAAGAAAGAAGAGAATATGAGGAAAGATGGGAGGAGGAAGAACAAAGAAGACGAAAAGAAAAGAAGAAAGTAGAAAAAAGAAAAAGAGTAGATGAAAAATGGAGAAGGGTAGAAGAAATGAGAGTATGAGAGGAGAGAAGAGCAGAGAAAGAGTGAAGATAATAGAAAATGTAGAAAAGAAAGAGAGGAGAATAGACAGAGAGCAATAGAAGAGAGAAAATGTTTTAGGTGTGGAGGTTTTGGGTATATAGCCCATCATTGCAGAAATATGGGAGAAGAGGGACCAACATCGGTACTCTCAAATAAATTTGAGGTGTTGAAAGATAGAGTAATACAGAGAGGAGAAGGTAGTGGAGGAGAAGTAAGGAAAGATAGAAAAGAAATGTTAAGGGAAGAAAAGGTGAAGAGAGAGATAGAAGTAAGGCAAACAAAAGTGGAAAGAAAAGAGAAAAAGGAAAAAACATTGAGGGAAGTAGTGGTGAAGATTGGGTTGAAGCAAGAAGAAGATAAGGAGGAAGTAGTAACAGAAGCATTATTGGATAGTGTGGTGATGGGGTTGGTAATGAGTGAGAAGTTTGCAAGGAGACACAAGTTTAGAAGAACAAAGTTGGAAAAGCTGATGTATATGAGGAATGTTGATAGCATGCTTAATTATGCAGGGCCTATAATAGATACAGTAAAGGTGGAGATATTTTTCAAAGGATATAAAGAGCAGACATCAATAGATGTAATAGAAAGTCAGAAGTGGAGTGTTATATTGGGTATGCCTTGGCTAGCATGCTATAACCCAGAGATAGATTGAAAGACAGGAAAAGTACAGATGATGAGATGTCCGGATGAATGTGGGAAGAAGTGGAGAACAGGAAGACAAACAAAACCAGGATGAAAGAAACAGGAAGAGAAGAAGAAGAAGAAGGAAATGAGAAGACTGATGACAAATGAAGAAATAGCAATAGCAAGAATAGTGGCAGAAAAAGAAGAAGAGTTAGATGAGAAAGATATGATAGTAGTAAGGAAGACAGAGGAAATGGTTCCAAGACGGTTCCATAAGTATTTGAAGGTATTTGAAAAGAAAGAGTCAGAAAGGATGCCAACAAGAAAGGCCTGGGATTATGCCATAGATCTCAAAAAAGGATTTGTACCAAAAAAGAGCAAGATATATCTATTGTCAAGAGTAGAGAGAGAGGAGATACAAGAATTTGTGAAAGATCAGTTGAGAAAGAGGTATATTAGGCCATCAAAATCACCACAGATGTCACCAGTGTTCTTTGTGCCAAAGAAAGATGGAAAGAAGAGGATGGTACAGGATTATTGGTATTTGAACAGTTGGACAGTCAAGAACAATTATCCATTACTACTGATTTCAGATCTGATAAACAGTATTGAAAAGAAAAAAGTGTTCACAAAGATAGATTTATGATGGGGCTACAATAATGTAAGGATAAAGGAGGGAGACAAGTGGAAGGCAGCATTCTCGATACCTAAAGGGTCATTTGAACCCATGGTAATGTTCTTTGGGTTAACTAACTCACTAGCAATGTTCCAGGCAATGATGAATGATTTGCTCAGAGATTTAGTAGTAGAGGAAAAGGTAGCGGTATTTATTGATGATGTGATGATAGCGATGGAGACAGAGGAAGGACATGATAAAATAGTAGAGGAAGTACTGAGGAGGTTAGAGGAGAATGATTTATTTGTGAAACCAGAGAAATGTGTGTGGAAGGTTAAAGAAGTAGGATTTTCAGGAGTAATAATCAGAGAAGATGGAGTAAGGATGGAGAAGGAAAAAGTACAGGGAGTAATAGAGTGGCCAGTACCAAGAAGTGTAAAGAATGTGCAGAAGTTTTTGGGGCTAGCAAACTATTATAGATGGTTTGTGAAAGATTTTGCTAAGATAGCAAAGCCCTTACATGAGATGACAAGAAAAGAGAATAAGTGGAATTGGGGAGAGAAGCAACAGAAAGCATTTGAGGAGTTAAAAGGGAGGTTTATGACAGAGCCAGTCTTGGTCATACCAGACTTGGACAAAGAGATGAGGATGGAAACAGATGCATTAGATTTTGCTATGGGAAAAGTACTATCAATGAAGTGTGAGGATGAGAGATGGAGGCCAGTAGCTTATATTTCTAAATCATTGAACGAGGCTGAAAGAAACTATGAAATTCACAATAAGGAGATGTTGGCAATAATTTGGTGCTTAAAGGCATGGAGGCATTTCTTAGAAGGAGCCAAGAATCAGTTTGAAATATGGATAGATTACAAAAACTTGGAGTACTTTATGAAGGCCCAGAAGTTAAATTGGAGACAGGCAAGATAGTTACTGTACTTGTCAAGATTTGATTTTGCTTTGAAGCATATAGCTAGCAAGAGTATGGAAAGAGTGGATAGTTTGAGTAGAAGAGTAGATTGGGCAGAGGGGGTGGAAAGAGACAATGAAAATCAAGTGATGTTAAAAAGAGAGTAGATAGAGGTTAGAGCAATAGAGCAATTAGTAAAAGAACCAGAGGAAGAGATAGTGAAGAAGATAAAAGAGGCAAGAGATAAGGATGAAGAAGTGATAAAAGCAGTGGAAGAAATGAAGAAGGCAGGAGTTAAGACATTGAGAGATGAAGAATGGCAGATAGAGAAGGGATTAGTATTGAAAGAAGGAAGAGTATATGTGCTGAAAGATAAAAAGTTGAGGGTAGAAATTATTTGGCTACACCATGATATGCTAATAGCAGAACATGGAGGACAGTAGAAGACAGTAGAACTAGTCACTAGAAATTATTAGTGGCCAGGGGTAACAAAAGAAGTAAAGCAATATGTGGAGGGGTATGATCAGTGTCAGAGGATGAAAAATAGAGCAGAAATACCAGCAGGAAAGTTAAGACCTAATCAGATACCAGAAAGACCATGGCAACATATATCAGTGGACTTTATTACGAAGTTACCAATGTCTAAGGATCATGGCTCAATCTTGGTAGTATGTGATAGGTTTTCGAAAATGTCTCACTTTGTGGTGATAATAGAAAAAATGATGGCAGAAGGGTTGGTGAGGCTGTTTAGAAATAATGTGTGGAAGTTGCATGGGTTGCTGGAGAGTGTGATATCAGATAGAGGGCTACAGTTTGCAGCAGGGTTGACAAAGGAGTTAAATAAAATGTTGGGAATAGAAACAAAGTTGTCGATGGCATATTATCCACAGACAGACAGTCAGACAAAAAAGACAAATCAAGAGCTGGAGCAGTATTTGAGAATGTATGTCAATCGTAAACAGAACAATTGGTCAGAGTGGCTAGCAATGGCAGAATTTACATTCAACAATAAAGTGCATACAGTGACAAAGACATCACTGTTCCAAGTAAACTATAGAAGAGAACTGAGAATGGGCTTTGACATCAGAAAAAAGGGGAAGAATGAGAAAGCAGAAGAGTTTGTAAAAGAAATGAAGGAGAAGCATAAGGAGGCTAGAGCAGCATTGATGAAATCATAGGAGGAGATAAAGAGACAGGCAGATAGAAACAGGAAAGAGGCGGAGGAGTATAGAGTAGGTGATAAGGTACTGATTAGTACAAAAGATTTTTTGATGGAATTAATGAAGAGGGCGATGAAGAAATTGATGGAGAAATTTATAGGACCATATGTGGTCAGAAAAATTGTATCAGAAAATGTGGTAAAATTGGAATTACCAAGATCATTAAGGATACACTTGGTGGTTAATGTAAGAAGGATAGTGAAATATAGGAAACAGGTAGAGGGGCAGAAGAAGATTCCACTGTCTCCTATTAAGGTAGCCAGTGAGAAGGAATATGAAGTAGAAGAAATTTTGGATAGGCAAGAAAGGAGAAATAGGATGAAATATCTAGTAAAATGGAAAGGATATATGGTGGAGGAAAATACATAAGAGGGATTAGAAAATTTGAAGAATGCAATGAAGAAGATAAAAGAGTTTGAGAAAGAAAGATTTAAAGAAGAAATACGAAGAATAAGATTGAGGAAAGAAAAAAAGATAAAGTTGAATTCAGAAGCAGAGAAGTTCAGGAGAGGAGAGTTGCCAGGGAGATATACAGTGAAGCTGTTATATGGATGGGATGATAAGAATTTTGATGAAGAATATCTGAGAAAATTAGAGAGGAATTGGAATAGGTAGAAGAATGAGAGAAAAGAGGGGGAGAAGAAATATATGAAGAAACTGGAAGAAAGTTTGGAATAAAATAAGAGGGATGAGCAGATGAGTAAGAGGATCTGGGAGGACAAAAAAGAAGTTCCTCTGGAAGTGGAACCCTAAAAGAGAGGTACTGTTATGGGACACTTGAATACTAATAATTTTTATTTTTCTTTTCTTTTATTTTTCTTTTGGGTGATAAAGAGGCACATGACACTGCAGTCACATGATGTGACATCATAGGCCTAGAACATGGTGGAAGAATCTGGAAGATAATGTCAGAGCACATGTATACAACATAATAGCCTTGAGTAGGAAATGAGGTGGACATGAGATTGTAGTATGAACAATAGGGCAGGCTTAATTATTAGTAGCATGGACCAGACATGTTTTGTATATATAGGACTCTAATTTAGCAGAGACTTCTTATTATGTTTTCTTGTGATTTTTCCTACATTGATTGCCTACTAAGAGCTTTACTTATTTGTGTAGTTATTAGACTTTGTGTCTAGTGGTTGCCACAACAAAGCTGAAAAATATGATAATAACAGTCTTAATATTATTGGTTTTAAATAAGAAACACAAATTCTAAATAAAAACTAATGTTTCAGAGTATACTATTAAAAAAATACTATTTAACAATTTCTAGTATTCAATTGGATTTATGTTCTAAACTTTAAATAAAACAAAAAAAATTACAAAATTTATAACTGAGAGCTATTAATAATCATAACAGATCTCAAACTATAGTGATATTATTTAGATACAATGGCTTTTAGAAATCTAAAAGTATAACTTGAAACTAATCTACAAGCCAAGATTTACTATAAAGAAGGCAAATCATTTATTAAGGTAGCTTGACTATAATTAAGAGAAAGAAAACAATAATAAACAAATAGTTCTCAAGATAAAAGTATTTTAGATTTTTAAGGTCAAAAAAATAAATAAATAGTAAAGAGAAATTTCTAAAGAGAATAGGTATATGTTTTAGATTTTACTAATTTTCAAGAACAAATAATTTAAAACTACCATATGTTATGACTTAAGCCCCATATTAGAACAAAAGACTACTCTTGTATTGAGAGATATAAGAGAACTCGATGAAGTTTCTACTACAAATTAGTCTATCTTATATACTTCTTGCCTATGGTCTGTGCTAAGCTAATTCTAGCCTACCCTAAAGACTATGCTTTGTCTATAAGACCAACATGCCATTGCTATGCTATATAATGTTATTTCCTTCTAAGACCTTCTACACCTTTCTCTGTGTCACATGAGTATAGGACTATTGTGACTATAACTGATCTATGATGTCACATCCTCTTCTTTGTTTATGTCCAGAAATAGAGAAAAAGAAATAAAAACTCCAAAATAAAATAAAAAAGAAAAAGAAAGTAGAATAAAACTAAGTCCATCATTCCCAACTCTAATACTATAACTATGAACTGGTAGGTTATCCAGAATATATCAAGACCCATAAACTTATTATAAGAAACTACTGGTAGTCTCATATGCTCACTAATATCAAAAAGTATATACTTGGATATAAACAATATCAGATCACCAAAATAAATCAACAAATAAAATGAAATTTGCTATATCCAAATAAAGTTTCTTAATATTTATAGAATATTATTAGTCTGAATCTTGTAAGACTCTTACCAATTTCAAAAAAATATGATGGAGTATTAGTAATAGTAGATAGATTTTCAAAAATAACATATATATATTCTAATAACAATAAACATGACTTCAAAAAAGATTACTAAAAGCCTATAAAAATGAGTATTTAAAGATACTAGACTTTTTTGAAAGATTATAAGTGATAAAGGATTTGTTAGGATAACTAGACAAAAGAGCAACACACTTCAAATCTCCAAAAAATTATTTAATTGGGCTGAATGGATACTAATGGCTACTAATAGCCGTAATAACCAAATCTACTGAAACACGGCCAAATTCCATTCTCTGTGAACTTGGGATGTCATTCCATCAATGGTGAGAAGACAGATCACACAGGTCTTTGTATATATAGACATTCAACTTGAACCCCAAGGCTAAGGATTTCGTAACGTCATCCACCCATGCACCCAGAGATGATGCTGTCTGTATTAAGAGGATCTCGTATTTACCACAAAGGTCTATGTCTCTAGCATTGTATGTAGTATATATATGATGCATTTGTAGAACTCGGCTTCAATTATCATTATCTGTTATGAAACTTCGACTATTTGATCCATAAATCGAATCAAAAAACATCAAGGGTTAGTATGAAAAAACCTGAGATACTGCGA